>CAUYPK010110405.1:0-14301 GCA_963574355.1 Loris lydekkerianus | reverse complement strand
AAGCAGGAACTCAACTTTATTGCGTCAAGCAGCCGCTTATATAGAGCATGGGGAAGGGGCGGGGAAAGAAGGCGGGGGATGAGGTGCATGACAGGGTTGGGCCAATGGCATGGTACCACATTGGCTGTATGTAGGTAGAGGCAGTTTCAGGCCGGGCCTTGCTGAGTCATTGCTACGCAAAAGTAGCTTGATGGATCTACTTCTAGTCAGGCTCCAGAAGTTGCACTAGGCCTCAGGCACATGGCAGGGCCCAAGAATTCCCTCTTTTGTTTTTTGTATGGCGGAAAAACATAGCCCCTGTCTTAGGTTGCCTGCTCTTGCAGTTTCAGTCTTACCCGTCATAGGGATACAAACATCAATGGTTTAGTCCCTACGTTTGACACATTTTCATCACACTGTCTACCTATGTCTTTATATTTATTTATTTATTTTTTTAAATTAAATCATAGCTGTGTACATTAATGTAATCATGGGGCACCATACACTAGTTTCATAGACCGTTTGACACATTTTCATCACACTGTCTACCTATGTCTTCATATTTAAAGTAGGTTACTTATAGAAACCATAGAGTTAGATTTTGGTTTTTTAATCCACTCTGCAGTCTGATTTTTAATTGGTGTATTGAGACCATTTACATATTAGATATCTTTTAAAAAACTTAAAAAAAATTATAGGCTATAGTTTATTTACAGCAAAATAAGGCATAATTATAGAACAAATCCCATGTAACCATCATCCAGATTAAGAAATGAAACATGGTGCTTTGGTTTGCATGTTTATTTCCTCCAAATCTCATGCTGAAGTTTGATCCCCAGTGTTGGAGTTGGGACTTAATGAGAGGGGCTTTGGACATGGGGTCAGATCCTTCTTGAGGAGATTAATGCCTTCACTGGGGGTGAGTGAGTTCTCACTCTGTTAGATCCTGTGAGAGCTGCTCATTAATGAGAGACTGACATCCCCCCTTGTTTTCCCTCTCCCCATGTGATCTCTGCACATGCTGGCTCCATCATGAGTGGAAGCAGCATGAGGTCCTCAACAGATGGAGATACACAATCACACACTTTCCAGCAATCAGAAGTCTGATTGCTTTATAAATCACCCAGTCTCAGGTATCCCTTTATAGCTACACAAAACAGACTAAGACACATGGCTAGCATAGCAGAAGCCATAGAAGGGCCAATATTTACATGTGAGTTCAAGGACATTTTCCTTTTTTTTTTTGAGACAGAGACTCATTCGGTTGTCCTGGGTAGAGTGCTGTGGCATCACAGTTCACAGTAGCCTCATACTCTTGGTCTTAAGTGATCCTCTTGCCTCAGCTTCCTGAATAGCTGGGACTACTGGTACCTGCCACAATGCCTGGATAGTTTTTCTATTTTTTAGTAAAGCTAGAGTCTCACTCTTGCTTAGGCTGGTCTCAAACTCCTGAGCTTAGGCAATCCACCTGCCTTGGCCTCTCAGAGTATTAGGATTATAGGCATGAGCCACCATGCCTGGCCTCAAGGATATGTTCTAATGTTTATGTTGGAGTACCTAATTTCATTTTTTTTTAATGGTTGAGAACTGAGCAAGAGAAGTTATTTGGGAATTTATGGTGGGTATGTGTTATAAGGTTTCATGGCCAAGTCCAAGGAAGGATGACATGACAATGGGTCAACCTTCTTTATAAGTGAAGTGAGAAGAGACGTGAAAAAATTATACAAAGAATGTCTGTATCAAAAAAGCACATGTACCATATAAATATATCATGTACCCATAATAATTAAAAATGAAAATAATGTAAAAAGCAAATGCTACATATGGGCCTATTTAGTTTAAAGATGAGAAGGCCATACATTGGTTTGACCCTGGATTTGGCTGAGTTCCTTTAAACTATGACTCCCTCAAGATTCTTTTAAGATTTGGGCAGTGCCCATAGCTCAGTAGGTAGGGTGTCGGACACATACACTGAGGCTGGCAGGTTTGAACCTGTGTTACAACCTAAGCTGAAGAGTTTAGTCTCAGGAGCAGGTTGAGTCAGATTTCACTCACTGACTGTCTGATTGGAGAGTCAGTGAGTTGATATGTATAAAATGTTTAGAATAGGGCTTGAAACATAATAACACTCAAGAAACATAACACTCAAGAAACATCCTCTCTCTCTCTCCTCTTTCCACCCCTTCCCTGATCTGTATTCCTATATATGTGATTCTAAATTCCCCTGGCTTTGGATGAGAATGAATTTAGGAAATTAAAGAACTCAGGAGACATGAGGCAGAAATCTCTCCTCCCTTGTGGATTGTTTATATTCTTTCAGATATGGAAAAAAGTAATTTGCTTATATGAACAATCAAATCAAATATCTGTGTATCCAGTTTATTAACACTAATAGAAAAATGAATGTGTCAGTAGTGTCCAGTGCCACAGTGCAATGAGAGAGGGATTTACTAGAAGAAATTGTGTGGAAAGAGGGATTTACTAGAAGAAATTGTCCCATGAAGGTGACCACCTGGAGGTGAGAGCAGATCAGTTGTACCCAATGTGGGGCTTTCAGTGTTAGTCCATTCAAGTGAAGAAGCAGGGATTTGACAGGAGCAGTGGGTTTACATAGAAGAAAGCAAGGAAGATTCTGCAATTGAAGGGGACATCAAACTGCTAAGTGGAGTTGGGGCGGAGCTGGTGAAGGAGCGAGTGTTTCAAGGAGATATGACCAAGTAGGCAGATTAAGTGACTGAGACTAGGAAGAGAAGAGCATCAGCGTGACACTATTGGACTCAAGTGACACTATTAGACTCAAGTTTTCCAGGCCCTACATAGCTGAGATAGAGAGAAATGATAGCAAAGGATGTTGTCCCTCAGGATTTGCTTAGAAAATTATTGCTTAGCAAATCAGTAGCCGTCATAAGAATCTAATAAGGTGATAATGGAGAGATCTATCGGAGATCAATGGAATAGGCATCTTGTTTTATTTATTTATTTATTTATTTATGTATGTATTTATTTTTGAGACAAGAATCTCACTCTGTCATGTTGGGCAGAGTGCTGTGGTGTCATAGCTCACAGCAACCTCAAACTCTTGGCCTCAAGTGATCCTCCTGCCTCAGCCTCCCAAGTAGCTGGGACTACAGATGCTGCTGAAATGCCTGGCTAGTTTTTAGAGATGGGGGCTAATTCTTGCTTAGGCTGGTCTTGAACTCTTGAGCTCAGGCAATCCACCCACGTTGGCCTCCCAGAATGCTGGGATTACAGGCATGAGCTACCTCGGCTGGCCTGCATCTTGTTCTTATCATTTACCTCAACTATACCTATCATTATCTTTTCAAATTCTGCCACATGCTGATAGCAAGAGTTTTATACTATAACATTCAGGCTGTTTGTCGTTGAGTGTGGAGTGCAGCATTTGGAGTCAGGAAGATCTGGGTGTGGCTCAGAGTTCTGCCTCTTTCTTCTTGCCTGACCCTGAGCACAGAAGGTTAGTTTTTTTTTTTTTCTTGCTGAAACCTTATTTCTTTACTTTGTAACATAGGGATAGTGCAATGTATGTTGTGGCACTTAAATGAGTATTTAATTAAATAAATTTTGTGTTTGATACATATTAGTACCCAATAAAGGAACATTATTGGGATTATTATCTGAATAGGCTATTTTAGGGAGGTTCTTTGTTTTATGCTTAGAAAATTTCTTTCCCTTTTTTGGCTGCCCATGGTAGGGTCAGTAGACAGGTGACCAGGAGGAAAGGTGAGAAGCATCTTTGGGGAGGAGTCTCCTTTTTCAAATATGACACCAAATGTCTCCCTTGCCTAAGGGAAAGATGGAGGTGATGCCTTGGATGATTTAGGTCTGCAGAAGTTTGGAGAAATATATTTCTATCCATGGTCTAGGAAAACACTTTCTTCTTCTCCAGCACCTTCCACAGAGCACTCTTGATGTCTTTGTTCCTCAGACTGTAAATGAGAGGGTTCAGCATGGGGATCACCAGTGCATAGAACACAGATATTACCTTGTCCCTGTCAGGTGAGTAGCTGGAGCTGGGTTGCAGGTACATGAAAAGGGCTGTCCCAAACAACAGAGTCACTACCATAAGGTGTGAGGCACATGTGTTGAAGGCTTTCCATCGGCCTTCTGTGGAGTGGATCTTCAGGACAGCAGACACTATGTGACTGTAGGAGATAAGGAGGATGAGGAATGATGTGCCCCCAACAGTAACCACCACAAGGAAATTCACCACCTGAGTGAGGAAGATCTCAGAGCAAGCCAGAGCCAGGACAGGTGGAAGGTCACAGAAGAAGTGGTTGATGACGTTGGGTCCACAGAAATGGAGCCGAAATATGGAGCTAGACTGGATTAGGGAGCTCAGAAAACCACCGACATAGGCCCCAACCACCATGCGTGTACAGACGCCCTGGGACATGATGGTGGTGTAGAGAAGGGGACTCGAGATGGCTGCATGTCGGTCATATGCCATGGCTGTCAGGAGGAAGCACTCAGTTAGACCCAGGCCCACAAAGAAAAAAAACTGGGTAGCACAGCCCATGAATGAGATGGTCTTCCACTCCTGGAAGGAGTCAGTGAGCATCTTGGGAGCCACCGTGGAAGAGTAGCAGATGTCAATGAAGGACAAGTTGCTGAGAAAGAAGTACATGGGTGTGTGCAGATGGGTGTTCCCTCGGATCAGAAAGATGAGGGCTAGGTTCCAGGCCAGAGTCACAAGGTAGATCCCCAGGAAGGTCATGAAGAGAAGGGCCTGGAGTTTGGGATGGTCTGTGAATCCCAGGAGGATGAACATAGTGACCAATGAGCTGTTCCAGTCCTTGGTTGTGGACATATTTCCCATGGACCACATGGACGAGATGCAGACCTAGGATAAAAATGATAACACATAATGCAGGTGGTATGAACAAATAGTCACACAAGGCATGAGAAGCAGGGCACAGGATTATAACTTTATGCCAAGATCTTTTTTATTTCTTTCTGTCTTTATATCAGTGTTTCTCTCAAAGAGGGCAATTGTAGTCATTGTCTTAAATATTAATATTTAGGCAGTATGGTGTAGCTGATGAGAGTTTAAATTTTGCATACAGACTCTTCGCTAGGATCAAATTCTGCTCCCAGCATTTTAATACCTGTGCCACTTTGGTTGAGATACTTAACATCTCTTGCTTCAATTTCCTTATCTTGAAAACTGAATAATAGCAATTACTTCACAGACTTGCTTTAAGGACTACATAAGGCAAAGTGTATAAATGCCTGACAGAATAAGTGGCCTATGAGTTATTATGAGGACAGTTCTGTGTACCCCAGATGAGTTAGGTCTTGCCCAGAAAGACGTTGACTCAAGTTTTAATATTAGAATGAAAAGATCAGTGAGACCAAAGTCAGCTACACAGTTGTGAGATGATCAATTGAACAGAATGTTTTCAGTGAATGGAATGAGACTACAGGTGTGTAGAAATGTTCTTAGTTTTAAAGTGTTAGGCCTGAATATGTCATACTGATGTAGTTCCAATTTTAAATATGCCTCAGTCTGAGCTCTCTAAGCTATTTTGGTTGTTAGTAGCGTGGCTCTGGGTCTAGACTTCCTGGATTCAATTCCCACCGGCATTTAGTCAATGTGTGATGTTGGGCAGATTATTTGACCTCTCTATTTATCTCTGTGCAATTAGAGTTAATAATGCCTTTTACTTTTTTGTAGGATCTGTCTATTATCTTTCCATCTTATCTATCTATCTATCTATCTATCTATCTATCTATCTATCTATCTATCTATCATCTATCTATCTATATTTTTCTCCTTTAGAACATACCTGGCCCATAGTAAGTATTGTATTAATGTTTGTTGTTATTGCTATTTAAAACCTAAGTTAAAAGGATCCTCAATCAAATTCTTTGAATTTTCAGTGCATGAAGCATCTCTCAAGATCAGAAAATTCCCTAGAATGTACATCAGTACAAGCCATTACACATTCACACTAAGTTTCAATCCACATTACCTAAAAAAAAAATTGCTGTCCACAGCCCTCTGAAGCTAATCCTATAGAATGCACCAGAAAAGAGAGGTCAGAGGGCCTACTCACTTATGGCAAATGATCTCTAAAGTTTGGAATATATCTAGATCCTTCATTTGGAAATCAACAAAATCACCTTAATGGGCTTTTAAACTATATTTTAGAATATTCTAAATCTATTTAAGTATTGTGAATGCCATAGATTTCATTTTATTTTTCAAAATGGAAATGTTATAAATTTAGAAACTATATGAGAAGAACTCCAAGATAATTGTATCAATATAGCAATGTGAAATATTGAAATGAAAAATTATGTGTAGCTTCTGATTGATGCAGAAAGAAATTGGAACTGATCATTACAACGTTCTAGCTCCTGAAATAACAATTCGTAACAATTTATTGTATATTTTTCATGTGTAGGTATATGTAGACACATGTGAGTTTTTGTGTCATAGTATATAAGCCTTTGTAACTTTATATGTAGACACATGTGAGTTTTTGTGTCATAGTACATAAGCCTTTGTAACTTTATATTGATGGTAATCACTCCAAGGCAGTAACTTCATAAGTTGGGAAATAATACTTTCTGTATTTACTCTGAATTTCTTGCTTAGTTGAGGACAACCACTTCATTTTAGCATCCTCAGTGTTCACAAATCAACCCATGTCTACTCATTGTCAGTTAAGGGCTCATCACCTTCTTCATGTTTTTCCTGGAACATACATCTGTGAGAGATGCCCTTGAAATTGTCCCATCCTCTCCACTATAAATAGTTCCTGCTGCTTGTTTTTCAGTGCTAACCCTCTCAGATTTGAACAGGGAGAGAACAAGAAGTTCCTTTTTGCCATCACCATGGTGTCATCAGGGCAGAGTTTCAGATATCCTTCATTTAATCCCACTCTTGTCAGTATGAGTTTAGTCTTTTTCCTACGTTCTAAGGTTATATACCTGTTTTTGAAGGGTGTGTGAACTTCCTAAAGTCAAGAGAGGATTCTTTCCCTTGGAAGAAAAAAGATGAATCTATAGCAAACTTTGACATAATTAAGTGCAAATATAGAGCCATGTGGAGGTACTGGAATCTAAAATAAAAATAGCTCTACTGGAGCCCTTACCTGGGTTGTGGAAGCTCTACCATTTGGCAAGGTAGATACCTGAGATTTGTGTTGTGATACAAGGCCATCTAAGGCACCTGTTCAGGTTAGCAGCAAGGGGAGTAGGCAAGGTCATGGTTGTGATTCTGGTAGGCATCAGGACAAGCCTGGTTCTAATCCTGACTCAGCCACCTGCTGGCTGTGGAGTGTCAGACAACTCATTTAGCCTTTTGGAGTTTTGATTTTCTCATTTGTTAAGTGGAAGTAACAGTGACTACTTAATAGAGTTTGAGGACTTGCTTAAGATAATGTGGAAAAGGCTAATGGGTCTTGAGATGGAATGTTTGCTTAATAAATTGAGACTGACTGCTCCCAGCAGCAATTATTCCTTAAAAAATTAAAGAACAAAATCAAACAACCCTATAAAAAGTGGGCAAAAGACATAAGCAGAAGCTTTTGAAAAGAAGAAAGACTAATGGCCAATAAACATATGAAAAAATGTTCAATATCTCTAATCATCCAGGGAAATGCAAAACACACACACACACTCTCTCTCTCTCTCTCTCTCTCTCTCCCTCTCTCTCACACACACACACAGATATCACTTAATTCCAGCGAGAATGGCTTTTTTCAAAAAGTCCCAAAACAAAAGATGCTAGTATGGATGTAGAGAGAAAGAACACTTAATATATACTGTTGGTGGGACTGCAAACTAGTACAACCTCTGTGGAAAGTAGTATGGAGGTCCCTCAAAGAACTAAAAGTAGACCCACCATTTGATCCAGCAATCCCACTACTGTGTATTTACTTAAAGGAAAAAAGTCATTTTATCAAAAGGACACTTAAACACTTGAATGTTCATTGCAGCACAATTCACAATCACAAAGATGTGGAATCAACCCGAGTGCCCATCAATACATGGGTGGGTTAATAAGATAAGGTACCATGGAGTGTTACTCAGCCATAAAACAAATTGGTGGACTAATACCTTTTGTAAAAACTTGGATGGAACTGGAGACCATTCTTCTTTTTTCCTTCCTTTTTTTCTTTCTTTCTTTCTTTCTTTTTTTTTTTTTTTTTTTGAGACAGAGTCTCGCTATGTCGCCTTCAGTAGAATGCTGTGGCGTCACAGCTTACAACAATTTCCAACTCTTGGACTTAAGCAATTCTCTTGCCTCAGCCTCTGAAGTAGCTGGGACTACAGGTGCTCACCACAACACCCGACTATTTTTTTGTTGTAGTTGTCATTGTTGTTCAGTAGGCCCAGGCCAGGCTTGAACCTGCCAGCCTTGGTGTATGTGGCTGATGCCCTACTCACTGAGCTACAGGTGCAGAGCCTGGAGACCATTCTTTTAAGTGAGTATCACAAGAATGGAAAAACAAATGCTGCATGTTCTCATTATTAAATTGGAACTAATTGATTAATATTTATGTGAACATATGAAAGTAGAATGCAATGGATACCAAGCAGATGGAAGTGGGGGATAAGTGAATTCACACCTCATGGGTACAATGCACACTATCTGGGCATTGTATAATTTTGAATCAAACTGTACAAAAGCAATTCATGTAACCAAAACATTTGTACTTCCATAATATTCTAATATAAAAACAATTATTTATAGAATCAACTCTTATTTTGGAAACACCTCCTCTTCATGTGATAGGCGGTAGTGTACTTATCTTATTAAAATAAGGAGTTCACTAGTGGACCATGCAGGTTTGCAAGAAATATTCCAAAGTTGAGAATGATTAGATTCTTAATGATTAGAAGACTGATGGGTTAACTGAAAGTCCAGTTTGTATGTTGCTATCAGAAAGGGGAACTTTCCTATTTAAGGATGAGATTTTCCAACACTAGAAGTAGAAAGTGAACCTGGACAAATTTAAACAAAAGGAAAAACGTATGTAGAGTTTTATTCCCACATAGGGGTGCCCTGCATCTTATTCTAGGACATTAAAGAGAAGGTACCACTAGCTGGGTGTTGTGGTGGGAACCTGTAGTCCCAGCTACTCAGGAGGCTGAGGCAAGAAGTTTGCTTTCACCCAAGAGTTGGAGGTTGCTGTGAGCTATGATGCCACTGCACTCTACCCAGGATGGTAGAGTGAGATTCTGTCTCAACCCCTGCTCCCTCAAATAAAGAGAAAATGCCTTAAGGGCTGTATGGAATGCTTCATGTCATTGGGCTCTGCTCCCTTTAGAAAGTAAGGACATCTCCTTCAACTTGCAGTAAACTTGAGGAGGCTCAGTTGGGTCTGAGTCTGGAATCCCTCAGTTCTACAATAGAGGTATGATCAACACCAGGCCTACTGTCCACAGCTGAAGACTGAGAATCTGAGAGGCTCAGTGATGTCCTTAGATTCATAGATGCTGTCACTGCATCTTTGTGGGTAACACTAGCCTTGTGAAGATTCAATGGTACAGTAAAAATAAGCATCTAGCATCAGTACAGAGAAGACACTCTGTAACTGATATAGACTTGTAGAGTTTATTTATGACTCAATTCTTTTTCCATCAAATATATGTAAGAAAGAGCAAAAATTCATACCAGTTTTCCTAGTTTGAGCTTAACAGATGCATTTGGTGATGGAAGGAAAAAATGGAATAATGATGAAGAGACTCTCAGGCATATCATGGACCATGGCATGTTCTGGGATTTCCCCATCAATCTCTGTTTGGGCTCACTTTTTTCCTTCATGGTTCCTCCTCTCTCAGCCCTGAAGATGCCCAGTGTCCTTGATATCTTGTTTTCCTAGGTCTTTCTTTCAGTGGAGGGTAGAAATGATTGATGAAACTAAAACAATCCCGTCTCAATGTAAGGTGGCAATTTAAAAGAGGACAAGACTTTAATCCAAGAGTTAAGATTCAGATGGTAAAATTCAAGGCATTGTAAGTTAAGAGCAAGAGGGTTTTGGAGTTGAGAGGTCTTTGCAGTGTTTGGAAAATCTACTGTGTCAAGTCTGTCTGGATTATAGATCTTCCAGAGTATATTTCAGATTATGTAATAACAATTGCTTCTGCCTTCAAGGACATAGATAGGCTCTCAGAAATTTTATTCCCTCTTAATTCTTTTGCTGGTTGCAAGAGTTCAAATATATCCCATCCAGGAAGCCCATCCAAGAAGCAGTAAAACAGAACCGTGATTGGGCTGTGATTCCAGACTCAGGCTCTTAAATGTCTCACTTGCAGCCTCTCTCAGATTATCACAATGAGCAAATTTGCCTCTTGAGAGTAGACTTGTTGTTTGATTAGCAATTCAATGTTAGCATTCAATAGTGTGCTACATTTACTTTTTTCTTTTTAGTTTGAATTTTCAAGAAAATTTTTAGTACAATTGACACATTATAAAACTGATCACTCAATTGATCATGGTTTTCTGAAGAGTTTTAAAAAAGGCTACTGAATACTTCAGTGGCCATTGCAACAACAACAAAAATTAGCAAATGGGACTTAATTAAGATGAAAAGGATACAACAAATAAAGCAAAAAGACAACCTAAGGACATAGCTAAGGACACAACAAATAAAGCAAAAAGAGAATCTTCAGACTGGGGAAAGGTATTTGCAGGGTTATCAATCTGACAAAGGGTTGATAATTAGAATCTACAGAGAACTCAAATTAATCAACAGAAAAAGAGTAAACAATCTCATCTACCTCTGGGCAAGAGATATGAACAGAACATTCTCCGATGAAGACTGACAAGTGGCTAACAAACATTTGAAAAAAATGCTCATTATCCCTGATCATCAGAGAAACTCAAGTCAAAACCACCCTGAGATATCACCTAACCCCAGTGAGAATAGCCCACATCACAAAGTCTCAACACTGCAGATGCTGGTGTGGATGTGGAGAGAAGGGAACAATTTTGCACTGTTGGTGGAACTGCAAACTAACACAACCTTTTTGGAAGGAAATATGGAGAAGTCAAGCTAGACCTCCCATCTGATCCTGAAAACCCATTACTAGGCATCTATCCAGAAGAAAAAAATCAATTTATCATAAGGACATTTGCATTAGATTGTTTATTGCATCTCCATTTACAATCGCCAAAACGTAGAAAAAACCTAAATGCTCCCCAACCCAGGAATGGATTAACAAGCTGTGGTATATGTATACCATGGAATATTATTCAGCCACTAAAAAAGATGGAGACCTTACATCTTTTGTGTTAACCTGGATGGAAATGGAACTTATTCTTCTGAGTAAAGCAAGAATCCAATGTACTCATTTTTAATGTGAAGGCAGTAGATGAATTAAGACAAGGGATGGGGTAGGGGAATGAGGGAGTGGGGAGAAGGAAAGGGGGAGGGGGAGGGGTGTCATGGTGTATGACACACCTCTTGGGGGCAGGACACAATTACAAGAGGGACTTTACTTAACAACCACAATCAGTGTAACCTAATTCTTTTTACCCTCAATGAATCCCAAACAATAAAAAAAGCTACTGAATATTTAATCAACTGATTATCACTTGAAAAGACCATGTGTTTCTTTCAGCTCTATTTTAGTGGTATGGGTCACTTAAGACATAATATAGAATAGGGTCTGGTCTAGAGTACATATCAATTAATAAAACAACACAATGGGGAAACTTTTCAGCTTATAAATCAAGAGCAAAGTATTGAGACAGATAACAGATCTTAATGCAAATCCTGAATTTCTGTATGTTATCTTTAATTTCAATTTTGAATTGAATTAAAGAAAACTCAAATGTGAAAAAGTGAGTAACATGAGTCTTAAAAATTTTTACAAAAATAATTTAATCGGTAAGATTGATTTTGCCATATTCTACCCAAGTACATAAATTATAGCCAGGAACACTTAAAATAAAACATATATGGCAGCCATTTTGAAAAGGATAGCACTATAAAGAAATGAGCTATCAAACCATGAAAAGATGTGGAGAGCCATAAATGCATTTTGCTAATCAAAATAAAACAATCTGAAAAGGCTACATACTGTCTGACTCCAGGTATATGATGCTCTGGAAAAGGCACATCTATGGAGACAGTAAGAAATTAGGGGTTGTTATGGGTTGGTGATACAAACAGACAGAGAACAGAGGATTTTTAGAGCAGTAAAACTATTCTGTAGGAGACCACAATGGTGGGTACATGTCATTATATATTTGTCTAAACCTATAGCATGTATAGCACCAAGAGGGAACCCTGGTGTAAACTGTGGACTTTGGGTGAGAATAGTGCGCCAATGTAGGCTCATCGATTGTATCAAGTGAACTACTCTTGGGGTGGGTGTTGGTCACAAAGGAGGCTGTGTGTATGGGGGGATGTCTCTGTCCTTTCTGCTCCCTACTGTTGTAGGGAGAGAACTGCTCTAAAGCAATAGAACTGCTCTAAAACAATACAGTCTTATTTTAAAAAAGTGCATGCACACACGCACGCACACACACGTACACACAAAGAGGGGACTGAATTTAGGGAAAGGCAGATGTATTGATAGATACAGGCAGAAAACCTAAAAGCCAAAGAACCTCTTGGTCAGCTCTATGAGCTTGTAGACCTAGGGAGCTCTATAAAGCAAGGTTATATGGCAGGAAGACAAAGAGGAGAAGATGAACACTGCACTTACCCTCTCCCTCCTGTTCTGTCTGCCCTGTAGCTGATGCCTGCCTTGAATTGTTCTGCTTTGGAAGGAATTTAATCAGGCTTCAGTGGCTGCCTCCATTACCCAAAGTGCTAATGAGTTTGGAGAAACTTAAGGCTGCTCGGTTCATCAAGGATTAAAGTATTCTCTTGGTGCACAAAAAGTGTGTTTGTGGACAGAATAATGGAGGGAAAAGATGCAGGAAGAAAAGAGGGAGGTTGTAATCTTTAAGAAGCTCTTGTGGCATCTGCTAACCTCTGCATTTGGGGTCTTTTTTGGAAAAGTGTTTCAAAACTGGGGTTGAGTGAATTTCAAAGAGGTTTTTTTCCCCCCTCTCTCCTTGGAGATGTTTCATTACATTTGCCCTGAGGGTCCTTCCGAAAGAGAAAGCAATGCATCTCCCAAACTTCACAGCTTTGTAGTTAATTGCTCTCTGGGGTTGTCTACAACATAAACTCACATAAATGCTCCAAAGACAATGCTTATTAACCCCCATCCCAGTAGCCAGTTCCTCTAATCCCCAAAGGCTAATCAAGTTATCTTCTTGTAGCACATGACAAAGAAACTCGGGACAGCAGTGGACTGTATGGACAGGATGCACACCCACTTCACAGAAGCCAGCAAGGTTGCCTGTATATAAACATGTTCTGACTAAGCCTCTTCCATTCCTTCATAGACCTTGTTTGGCTTGATGTTCCCAATATGAGACCTCAACCTTGTTGAGCTCCTAGTATGTGCTAAGCCCTATACTAAGTGCTTTATGTGTATTGATTGGTTAAATACTCCAAATCACCCTTTCAGAGGAAGAAACTGAAATTCAAGCAAACTAAAGTCCAAAATTTTATAGCTATGAAGGAATTGACCTAATATTTGAACTCATGACTGATACATGTACTTAACTCTGCATATGAATGTGTGCACACACATTTATTTTAGCACTCAGTTGCACTTTAATGGGTTTGTATGGGGAATTGTATCCCTCAATTTATAAATCTATCTTCTTTCCACAGAAACCTACTATCTTCCTCCAGGAGAGAGACATTAGATAAGAGGCCTTTTACAAACATATTCTGATAAGGTCTGATGTAATACTATGAAGATGCAGCACTTCTTTTTCTATTTACCTACAAATAAAAAATAATATGGAGCCACATATTCAACAAAAAGCAAGCCATGAATGCATGTGCTTGTGGATAGAAGGGGAAAAAAACAAAGATCTGATTCACTTGTTTCTTAAACTTAGAATACTGAACTTCGATCTTTTAAAAATAGCTACAATAAACAGTCAATGAGCTCAACTTCATGGCCAATTAGGGAAGAGAAAGTTATTCAACAAGGCAGGAAAAAAATGGAGTGAAAGACATTCAGGACAGGCTGAGGAGTAGGATTCAGGGAAATTACGCACAAGGGAGAAATTATCCACTAATTCTTTAACTATTTATTTATTTGGGTTCATCCATTCATTCATTTTATTTATTTATTTATTTATTTATTTATTTTTTTTTTTTATTAAATCATAGCTGTGTACATTGATATGATCATGGGGCATCATATACTAGCTTCATAAACCATTTGACACATTTTCATCCCAATATTCAACATAGCCTTCCTGGCATT
>CAUYPK010110404.1:0-73615 GCA_963574355.1 Loris lydekkerianus | reverse complement strand
AATTCTGAATTTGATTTCTGACATCTCGGCCAGCTGTTTATTAATGGGATCTTCAGTTACATCTGCCATATCTTTCCTTGGGGGTTGATCTATTCTGATTATTCATGTTACCAGAGTTTTTCTGCTGATTCCGCCCCATGGTTGTTTTACACCATTTGATTTTTCCCCTGGAGCTTTTTTGAGGACATGTACAGTGCTATGGCCTGAGAAATTGGGGACCTGTTTGGTGTGGTGGGGCTAAGTGGTTCTGTCTTATTTTCAGCTGGTCTCTGTCCAACCCTAGTGAAATAGTTACTCTGGGTTGAAGTCTCAGCTGTGGAGAAATACTACCAATTAAGTCACCCTAACCCCCATAGGCAACAAATGGAAAAGGAAAATCAAATGTTTTTACAACCACACACCCAGGGCACCACTTGAATAGTCCTCAGGCCATTGGCTCAGTTCAAAAGGTCCAAATCAATTGTCTCAGTCAGCACCTGTCTCAGGTGGGATTGTTTAAAAGGTCTCTGGCAACTGGATTGCAGGGTTCTGGTGACAACTCAGATATGGCTTGCTCCCATGCTCTGTGAAGTCAGGAGGACCCACCCAGCCAATATATCAGTCTGCGAAGGTTGATGCCTCCTTCACCACCTTGCACCTCTGTCACACCCAGTCACCAATAGCCCTGCAGGGCTGTGACCCTGTTGCCTTCAGTGAGCAGATACTCCTGGGGTTTGTACCTGCCTGAATCACAAGGAAATCTATATCTGCTCAGCCAGGCTGCTGCTCTCTGTCTCTATCCAGCAGGGGGAGGTGAGGCCTGACAAACTCGGACACTTGATGGAGCATGGGAGGTGTTCACTCAGTTCCAGCCCTGCCCCTGTTTGATGTTACTGACAGAACAGAACAACTTTGTGGGAATTTGTTTCTGTCCCTGTTAAATTCCCCTGCAGAAGACAAGTTGTTTTGAGTTCCCAGAACCTGTGCCTCAGGCTCTGTCTTAGCTCCTGCAGGTTTGTATTTAGTTAGCTGTCAGTTCTAGCCTCCTGCCTTCCTCTATCTATAGGCTGATGATCCCCTGATGGCTGGGTGTGTCTTAGGCTCAGTAAAGCAGTCCTCTGGGTCCGCCCCACCCTGGGAATCTCCCACCTCTGTGCGTGCATTTTCTAGTCCCCATGCTCCACCCAGGCCAGTACCGTCTCAGGCAAACCCTTTACTCATGGGCCTGTGTTTCGATCCCAGATCTGTTCCACGGTGGTTGCCACCTGAGAAGATGCCCGGCCTCCTCTGGTTGCCCAGGGAGACAGGGGGTGTGGCTTTGGAATATCTGGGGGTGAGCCCTATTGTTGCCAAAAGCACCTGCTGCTCTGTGCCTCGGGGCACCGCCACTCCAGTGTTGTTCCCTCTCAGCTGACCGTCCTCTCCTCACTCCCATGCTGCCAAATCAGCACTGACCAGCTGCAGTCTAGGCCCTGTCCACACCCCTCAAGAAATCACCCAAGAATCTGGACTCCTTGGGGACAGTCTTCCAGACCTCAGAGTGAGAGTGGAGGGGAGTGCTTGGAGTTCAGAACTGCAGGTAGAGAACATATACAGTTTTATACAGTTTTATGCCTGGCAGGAGAACATCATGGCACCCTAGTAGGGAGGTAGTTCCAGTTTTTAGAGGGTCTCTCCCATGGAGTGTAGTGGGAGGACCTTTGAACTCTGCTCATTTGTTTGTGGGGCACTCTGAGCCGTTCTCATTGGGGAGGGGACTCCTGTCCCCTTGGTGATGGATTTTGTACCTTTTGCTTGTATCCTTGGGGTCGCAGCTCACCTCAGTGGGGTTGATGTGCGTTCTTTAACCTTCTCTCTTAGTGCAGCTCTAATCCACCAGGTTACTTCCTAAATTTCTGTCCTTTAACTCTCCTTCTGGACAGGTGCCTCTGTGGAAAGCTGGTTTCAGTCAGCCATCTTGTCTCCACCCTGAAACATACTATTTTGAAAGAAACTTTTGCCCTGGCAATTATATCAGACTGACAGAGGTAAGGGTCACTTAGCACAATGGGAAAAATTGAAAATTGGTCTTCTTTGCCTCAGACAATAATCCCAAGAGCCATGGGGAAGACCAGCAGAGACTGGCAGATTAAAGTCCAGGAGCAAATTTCAATTATCATTGAGATAGTCTGGCTCAATTATACAGATGACCACGTAAAGCCTTCCATCTAATAAGGCCAACTAGAATCGAGCTGATTATCCAGCCTGACCCATGAAGACAGCTGCCATCACTACCTGGATCCACACACTTCCTGGAAGACACATCACTATCATGAGCTACAGAAAATGACTGTATGCTTCTGATGGAGACACCACTATTGCATGCCAGATTTGAGAGTCCTGCAAAAATCAGCCTGATTGTCTTTGCAGTGAAGAAGGCCACATAACTCGAGTGTTTGTTGTTTCCACTTCTAGAAAATTGACTATCTTGGATCTCTGACCTCTTCTTGGGACTACCTATTGGTGCCTTGCTGCCACATGCTTTGTTAACTATTTCAGTCTGACTAGCTGCCTCATGTTTTCAGCTTTCCAGACCATCTACCAGTATAATGGTGATATATCCAGTTTACAAACAAATTAAAAAATGGAGTGAAGTGTTTACTGTGTGTTATATGTCTGCAGGTGGGGGAATGTCTCTCTCATTGCTCATCTACTGTCTCATGGTAACGGCGTCAAAGATAAGTAGGTCAGTCTAAACTCTCTTACATGGGTCACAGTGGACAATAGTGAGTGTGGCTTCAGATTACATTCTGGGCATCTAAACCAAGAGCTACTGGTGCCCCTGGGATTTATTTAGTTTGCTGAATCTAGAATCCCAAAGTGTTGACTTATAATCAGTAGTATAACTTGACCTCGTCCTGCTTCTCAGAGTCCTCTTTTTTTTCTCTTCTTTAGAGTCCTCTTGACAATACCTTAATTACATGCTGCACAAGGCAAACAAACAGATTTAATCCCAGTCTCTTTGAGTTAGATGAAGGAGGGTGGCTAAGGGAGTGGCATATTCCTATGGAAGTTTGAGTTCAAGACAAGAACACCTAGGGTCATGGGATGGATTTTGGAAAGAGGCAATTCATCATGGGCCTGTGTGTCCCTGCACTTTCTTGCTGAGAATGCCAAGACGGCAAGGCCCTGGCTGCTCTTTACCTGGCCATTTTTGGGGGTTGGCTTTGTAGTAAGCAACTTTAAGGGATGAAGTAATTTCTCCCTCTGGGACAAAGAGCAGGAGTCTGACTACTTGCTATAAAAACAGTAAATTCCCCAACTCAGTGTTCATCAGTTGTGACACAAATCTGCCTGTACAGTAATCATCTGGGCCCCTGCAGTGTCCGCCTGTGGGAGTTGGGTGCAACAGTAATCGGCATAAACATGAGACTCATGCTTATTTCTGTGCCTTTTTGTCTGACCCCAAAGTTTTATTTCTCATGCTAGCATCAACAAAGCAGTAGCAACATAACTTATGGGCTTGTAAGAATAAAATCAAATCTCAGACCTGGCAATACTTCTGGTGGAGGGAAGATAATGTAGTTATTTTCCCTGAGTAAAAATTTAAGTCTTGGCAATTAACTTAGATTACAAAGAGGGAGGTGTTGGAAGTTTGAAGGAAGAAAAGATACAAAAATGTTATCTTAGGAAGTGGAGTTCTAAAAGGATTCTTGCCTAATGCCAAGGTCTCCTTGAGATGTATGGTTAAACATTTTAAATGACATTCATCAGTTCAGGCTGTGGCTTGTGACTTTTGTTTTCTAGCCACATTAAAATTGCCTGTAGGTGTGGCGAAGGTGGGGTTTAAATTTAACCATAATGGTTCTTTTTTATCAGACATGTACAATGGAGAGAGGCAGAATCAGCGGAGCTGAGGACATTTTGCAAGGGGAAGTTTATAGTGCTGGACTTCAGAATCTTACCAGGGACAGAAGGTACGTGAGGCAAGGAATAAGAAAAATGTTGACGTAACAGACTAGGTTCAATGAAAAGAGTACTGGAGTATAAGTGAACCAGAAACAGTAGAGGTTCTGGTCATGGAGGAGAATGATTTACAGTGAGGATTTTAGGGATAATGACATTGATAGTGATAGGTCTAGGTTGTGCTCAAAGAAGTGTATAGAAGGAGTGGGGTTATACTAATCAGAAATATAAGTTAAAAGGACAGGGAAGCCATGAAACCATCGTCTCCCTGCTTAGATCGTCTGCATGGATGTTGCAATCTCAAAATGATGTCAAGAGTAAGATATTAAATAATCAGGGGCAGAAGGGAAAGTTCTAGGAAGTAGAAAGACTATTGCAATAAAAAGAGGTAGTGACAGCATCATGTAAACACTTGTGCTTCAAAATTAGTTCGGGTTTTGAATGAAGACAGAGAAGTAATCACCTAGATGAAGCAATGAAGCAAGAAGGACATTTAAATTACCTACAGGACCCATAAAACATGGGATTTAAAAGAAGAATAAAAGGTAGCCACCGTTTGAGAGGGTTACAGAAGAAACAATGTCTTGAGGAAATAAGTAGATTTTAGCTTAAAGAAGTAGAGGAAGAAAATGTTCAGAAAAGTAGTTGAGGATATTAGTGACGGGGTTTATCTGTATAATCAACTTTGAGATCATCAGAACATAGTGGGAAGTTCAGAAAGGGATGGAAAATTTCATGAAGTTAGGGAATGTGCAGAGTGTTCTGGGATAAGAGATGAGGGCTTGTCCAGTAATCAGGATTCCTGGAATATCTTTGGTTACTTGCAAGGTAAGCCAACTTGCAAGTCCAAATCGAGTTGTTCCTGATGGAGCTTATGGGAAGTTATAATCAATTTTGCTTATAGCCTCTTCGTAAATTATTATTTAATTAATGACTGGGGTGAGGTGAGGGGGCTCATTACAGAAATTAGGGTGGTTTTTGTAAGAACGGGTATAAGATAACCCATTTTGAGGAAGAAATACATCCAAATCTTCAGTTAGAGGATTGCTTGGTCTAAGGTTTTGGATGCTTTCTCTGGGACTGGGACTTGGATTGCTCCGCGCTGAAGTGAAGTTCCAGATGGTTGTGTATGGCACGGTGGCTGGAGAGGGGAAGCAAGGAAAGGAAGGTGTTCTGAGGAGTCTGTGGGTTAAAGGCAGAAGATACCTCCTCCCAACAAACAACCACAATAGTGGACTTCAGTAAAAGAAGTCACTGATCAGGTCAGGAAGCTCAGTAATATTGTTCTTCCTGATGATTAGCATGGCTTAAAGAAAACTTTCTTGGGCAGCTAGCAAAAGACATGGGGTCTGAAGATGGAAGATGGGCATCCTTGTCAGTAGGTAGGACACAGCTGACCACATCACAGGAGGGTCTGGCAGGGTGGTCTACTGTTAGCCCACTGCCAGCGTTCTCAACCTCTTCTCTGAACATTTTTTTTTTTGACTTCTTGCTCTAACAAACACCTGGCTTTTATCAGAAAATATTACTTTCCTTAAGGCTCTTTTAAAAAGGGGTGGCCCCTATCTCTCATAGGAACATAGAATCCTGGTATGAAAATCTACCCTTCAGGTCTTCTAGGGTACAAGGGTAGCATGTTGAGACTTTAATTATGAATTGCCTGGTGAGGAATTTAAAATGAGTTTATTGTTTTGTTTCAAAAAATGAATTTTTTTTCCTAATACTTGTTGGCCCTCATTTTCGAATTGGGGAATTGGTACCTATCTGTTGATGACTCATTTGAGAAATTTTCCCCAGCTGTGTGACTTCAAGGCAACTAAAGAATGCTAATCTGATAAAGCAGCCAAGGTTAATAACACTATGGTTATCTCTCTCTCTCATAAGGGTCTCAAAAATATTTTCTACTAACTATAAAATACCTTTGTAGATAACAGGTAGTAAGCAATCAATAAAAATAATATTCAGAATTAATAGGAAGATGGTATGCTTGTCTTAATTATTACAGCTAACATAATAAAATCAAATACCTTCTATGAATATCTTTTGTTATAGAAATTAGCATGCATAGTAAAGCAAAGGTAAATGAATTAGATGAATGTATGGAAAGAATGAATTTCTCATTTTGTAAATAAAGATTGAAGCAAAGTTTAGAGTTACAGTTTTATATGCATATCAAATGTCTGAGCCATTAAAGATTTATATTCTTAAACATGAAATTATAAGAAAAAAAAAATGCATCTCCAGAACAATAAGCCTAAAATGTGAAGTCAGCAAGTGAAAAATTTGTATTGAAAGTTTCTCTTTAGGGAGGAGATATTGAACTGTGCCACATGCCTCACTCCTTCATGCTGCACAGAGTTTTGAATAATATATGTTTGGCCTTCAATGGCTATTTTAGTTGGAATTAAGAAAAATGAGGGGATTTAATTTTTAAGGAAAAGTGAACACTTCATTTTTAGCAACATTATGCTTGAGGCTGACAGACGTGAGAAGGAGAGCCCTGAGCACAGCCACTTTGCCAGGTGGCTCTCATCGGGGTGTTTATTGTTAAGACACCCAATATTTCTGCCTGAAGTCTGAAGCCAGGACTTCACAAGATCCCCTGCTGCACTTCTCAGTTCTCTCCACACAAAGAGCAGATGGGTGAAGTAGAATAAAATCCCAACCTCAGAGGCAACAATGTAGTGTTCCAAAGACTAACAACTGTGTTCCTCTGAGTTGCAGTATATGCTAATTGGAGTTGGTGAGTGAAAGTCAGAATTGAAAATTGGACTTGGCGAATGAGGCAGTTTGGAAACTTGCTAAAGGTATTATCATAACCATTTTTTGATAAGCAGAAATGAAATAACATTAAAAACAACACGTCAATTGTTTTCGATTTAGCTTTGTGGGTTAGAACAGGATAGTTCAGGGGGAAGCACATAGGTCGTGAGATCTTTTCAGTAGTAACATGTTCATTTGTATCAAAAAGTGGTATCTTGTCAAGTTGTTTTACTTATAATTTTCACTGAATTTATCTACAAAAAATACCATAAACAGCTTCTCTTTACTTATGTGTCTGATTGTGCCTTTTTACGGCTCCACTATGCTGGTTATCGTGTTGTCTTAAGCATTTTGTGCATCTTTTTCCTTATTCTCTTTCAACTTCCCCTGGGAAAACACCATGTATTTTCATCATAATATCCCTAGAACCAAGCCCAGTGCTCTGGACAGGAAAGCTAAAACCTAGAAGGGAGCAGCCAACATTCCTTCTGGTAGCGGTCAAGGGTGGTCATACAAAATAAAGATAATTTACTGATCTTGGAATGAAATGAACAGCATTATTCAACTACAGGCCTTCTCCAGCGTAGATATATTCAATTTACCATTAAAATGATGTGGATGTGTGAGTTTAAGTAAATGTATAGACCTTTAAATCAAGTGTTTATCCTCCATTCTCATTTTAATTTGAGATATTTTCAGCTTCTTAGTTCTACATAGGAAATGAATAAAATTTAGCGTCTTCTTTTCTACCTAGAGCCATTAAGAAAATTATTTTCTTTCTTTCTTTTTTCTTTTTCTTTTGCAGTTTTTGGCTGGGTCCGGGTTTGAACCCACAACCTCCAGTATATGGGGCCAGCACCCTACTCCTTTGAGCCACAGGCACCGCCAGAAAATGAATTTTTTTTTTTAATATGACATAGGGAGTTGCAGTCAGCATAAGATGGTATAGATTTGTCTTTCCCTGTTCCTCCTCACTAAGTACAACTACAAACTGTATATAACAACCAAAGAGAACTGTGAAAGATGGAAGAAGATGAGCTGGGTAAGACCTAAGGACAGAAGGAATCACAAAGCATGGGGGCTTCTTGCAATTCCCAGCCCAACAGAAGAAGGGACTTAGCCTTGGTGTTTTCAGAATCTCAGTCAGCAGCAGACGCAACAGGAGGCAGCCCAGGTTGCCATTCTTTTTTTTTAACCAATACGAACAATTACTAGGTAGAAACTGAATTAAAAACAATAGTATTTACCATAACTCCAGAGAAAATGAAATATTATACTTGGGTATTAACAAACTTAGCTATTAATGAACAAAAATGTCCATCTATATGCAAAAAATTACTCAACAGCAAGAAAACAATAGATTTAGAAAACAGACAAAAGACACAGAAAGGTAGAACCAGAGCAGGAGGGCTGAATGGAACCCTCCAGGGACTGTGCCCTTGTGGGAACACCACATTGAACAACTATCCATGCAAGAGAACACCTTCATAGGAACCAAAAAAATCAGGAGGTGGCTTTAACATAATACCATCAAGGAAAGGCATTGAAGAGAAAAGACGGTGTTGCATCGCCTACCCCACCTTTCTCTCAGCCCCCAGCTGCACCACTTGGAGACAAAATCTATATGCTGGGAGGAAGGACAGCAAAGTGATTGTGAGACTTTGCATTGAAACTCAGTGTTACCCTAATCACAGAGGAATACACAAAACACAGGAGAAATTCTGCTTGTGCTCACAAAGGGAGCATTTAGACCAGCCCCAGCCAGAGGTAAATTCTTAGACCCAGTAGGAACCCCACTCCTACTATGGGTTCTGGCTGGCTCCACCGCTGGGTGGCTAACATTTAAGCCTGGGTCTAGAATAAACTTGAGTGGCGGTTAGGCCACAAAGACTGCAGTCCTGGGGCAAGCACTGGTGCTATGTTGGACTCGGAGACAGTGGACGTGGAATGTGTGTGACCTAGTAAGATGCCAGCTTTGGTGGTTAAAGGAATCCTTGCATTACCTTCCCACCACTCCAGGGGAGAGACTTTCTATCTGGGGAAGGGGTCAAAGAGTACAGAGGACTTTGTCTTATAACTTGGGTGCCAGCTTAACTGTAGTAAAATAAAGCACCAAGAACATTCCTGAAGTCTCTTATTTCAGGATTTAGATACTGGACAGCGTTTCTAGACACATCTAGGCCAGAATGGAATCTGCTGCCCTGAAGGGAAGGACTCACTCCTATGGGTTCACCACCTGCTAACTAAGGAAACTTTGAGCCTTGAACTAACTTCAGTGGTAAGTTAGTTCCACTTATCAGGGAAGTTTACCAAAGAGATTGAAATAATTTAATAAATCTAATCAGAAACTCTGGAGCTGAAAAATTTAATTGTTGAACTGAAAAATCATCATCTTTGTATAGCAGAATGGATCAAGCAGAGGAATTAATGAGCTTGAAGGCAGGCTATATGAAAATACACTGGAAGAGGAGAAAAAAATTTAAAAAAATTAAAAATAACTACATGATCTAGAAAATAGCCTCAAAAGAGCAAGTCTAAGAGTTATTGGCCTAGCTGGGTATACTTGTAATCCTAAAATTTTGGGAGGCTAAAGTAGAAGCAATGCCTGAGATTAGGAGTTTGAAACCAGCCACAGAGTGAGACTTCGTCTCTACAAAAAAAATTAAAAATTAGGCATGGTGGCACACACCTGTATTCCCAGGAGGTTGTAGCAGGGGAAGCACTTGAGCCCAGGTGTTTGAGGTTATAGTGAGCTATAATCATGCCTCTGCACAGTAGCCCAGGTGACAGAGCAAGGCCCTATCTAAAAAAAAAAAAAAAAAAAAAATGCGTTAGTGGCCTTAAAGAGGAGATAGAAAGATTGCTGTTGGAAGAAAATTTTTTCAAAAAAATAATAACAGAAAACTTTTCAAACTTAGACAAAGATATCACTATCCAGTTACAAGAAGGTCTTAGACCACCAAGAAAAATTAATTCAAATAAGACTACCTCAAGGCATTTAATAATCAAGCTCTCAAAGGTCACAGATAAAGAAAAGGTCCTCTTTTAGCAAGTAAAAAGAAAAAAAAAAACATATAAAGGATCTCTAATACATCTAGTCGCACAATTCTCAGTAGAAACTTTACAGGCTAGGAGAGAATGGAACACTATATTCAAAGTACTGAGGGAAAGAAAGATTTCTATACTAGAGTATCATATCCAACAAAAGTATCCCACACATGAAGTGGAAATGGTTTTGCAAATAGAAAATGAGAGATTCCATAAACACCAGAAGAAATACTAAAAGGAGTTATTCAATTGGGGGGGGGGGGAGAGTATGTTAACAAACAAGAAATCATTTGAATAACTCACTGGTAAAGTTAAGTAAACAGACAAGTGTAGACTACTCTAGCACTGAAATCTTGAGTAAGAAGACTAAAAGACAAACCTATTAAAAACCTAAAATAATTAAAAAACTAAAATAATTTTTAAAGAGATAGTATGAAAAGTATCATTGAAGACAATAAAAGTTTAAAATTGGGGCAGATAAAGTTATACTGCAAAGTTTTTTAGCCTTTTTTTTTTTTGAAATCAGAGTTATCATCAGTTTAAAGTAATTGGTTATAAGATGTTATTTGCAAGCCTCATAGTAACCACAAATCAAAAACCTACAACAGATACACAAAAAATAAAAGGTAAGAATAAAAAGCATTACCAGAAAAAATTACTTTGGCATGAAAGACAGGTTAAAAAAGGAAGAGAGGATCCAAAATAAGCACAAAAAAAATAACAACGTGGCAGTAGTAGGTCTTTACCTACCAATAACATGGGCTGTAAAAGTACTAAATTCTCTAATCAAAAGACATAGAGTGGCTGAATGGATAAAAATGCAAGAACTACACATATGCTGCCTACAAGAAACTCCACACACTTAGACTAAAAACAAAGCCAAGGAAAAAGATATTACATGCAAACAGAGATGAAAAAGAGCTGGAATAGCTATATTTATATTAGGTGAAATAGACAAACAATGAATTTGCTATAGCTATTTATATTAGGTGTAAATATAAATATTACAAGCAATGAATTGCAAAAGGAGACAAGAAGGATATATATATATTATATATATATATTATATATATAATATATATATAATATATATATGTATTCAGCAAGAGAATATAACAATTATAAGTATATATGCACCCTAAATTGGAACGCGCGCACACACACACACACACACACACACACACGTATAAAGCAAACATTACTAGAGCTAAAGAGAAATAGACTCAATAATTACTGCAGACCTCAGCACCCCACTTTCACCATCAGACATATCCTTCAGACAAAAAATCAACAAATAAACATGGGATTTAATCTGCACTATTGACCAGATGGATCTAATAGACATTTACAGAACATTTCATTCAACAACTACAGAATGTACATTATTCTCCTCAGCACATAGAACATTCCCAAGGGTAGACCATATGTCAGGCCACTACAGATTGAAATCACATCAAGTATCTCTTCTGACCATAATGGAATAAAATTAGAAATCAATAACAGGGAACTTAAAAATAAAATTAAACAATATGCTCCTGAAAGACTGTGTCAATGAAAAAATTAAGAAGGAAATTTAAAAAGTCTTAAAAATAAATGAAAATGGAAACCCAACATGCCAAAACCCATGGGATACAACAAAAGTAGTAGTTAGAAGTTTATAGCAATAAATATCTACATCAAAAAAGTAGAAAAATTCAGATAAATACCCTAATGATGCATCTTAAAGAGCAAGAAAAGCAAGAGTAAATCAAACACAAAATTAGTAGAAGAAAAGAAATAACAAGAGATAAGAGAAGAAATAAAATCAAAACCAAAAATAAATAGAATATCAATAAAACAAAAAGTTGTTTTGTTTAAAAGATAGACTAAAGCAAAAAGTATTTAGCCATATTGTGAAAAAAGGAAAGAAGAGCCAATAAATGAAATCAGATATTAAAAAGGAGATATTACAACTGATACCACTGAAATTCAAAAGATTATTATGAACAATATGCCAATTATGCCAATAATTTGGAAAACACAGATGAAATGGATAAATTCCTAGACACATAAAACCTACCAAGATTGAATCATGAAGAAATCCGAAACCTGAATAGACCAAAAATAAGTAGTGAGAAAGAAACAGTAATAAAAATTATTCTACAAAAAAAAAAAAAAAAAGAAAGAAAGAAAGAAAGAAAGAAAGAAAGAAAGAAAAGAAAATAGTTCAGGACCTGATCATTTTACCGTTGAATTCTACCAAATATTTAAAGAATTATTACCAAACCTACTTAAACTATTCCAAAAATATTAATGAGTAGATAATACTTCCAAACTCATTCTACAGGCCAATATTACCGTGACACACAAAAGACACCACAAAAAAGAAAAGTACAGACCAATATCATTGATAAACATAGTTGTAAAAATCCTCAGAAAAATGCCAGCAAATCAAATCCAACAACACATTAAAAATAACATTCATCATGATCAGTAGGATTCATCCCAGGGGTGCAAAGATGAATCAACACATGCAAATCAAAAAATGTGGTACATCTTATCAACAAAATGAAGGCCAAAAACCAAATGATAATTTCAACAGATATTGAAAAAATATCTGATATGATAAAAGTCAGAATCCCTTCATAATAGAAAATTTCAAAAAACTGGGTATCAAAGGAACATACATATCTGAATATGATAAAGCCATATATAACAAATCCCCAAACTGAAATCTTTTCCATTAAAATCTAGAAGAAGACAAGGATGTCCACTTTTACCACTGTTATTCAACATAGAACTAGATCTTCTAACTAGAATTACAAGGCAAGAAGAAGAAAGAAAATGCATCCAAATTCAAAAAGAAGAATTCCCTGTTTGCAGACAAAGTGATCTTATATTTAAAACCTAAAGAATCAACGAAAAAAAAAAAAATTAGAACTGATAAATTCAGTAAAGCCAAAGGATACAAAATCAATGTACAAAAATCTATAGCATTTCTGTATCCCAACTGTGAACACCTGAAAAAGAAACCAATAAAATAATTCTATCTATAATAGCTATAAATAAAATACCTAAGAATCAATTTAACCAAATATGTAAAAAAATCTCTGTGATGAAACCTATAAAACATCCATGAAAAAAATTGAAAAAGACATTCCATGATTGTGAATTGGAAGATTCAATATTGTTAAAATATCCATGCCATCCAAAGCAATCTACAGATTCAATGCAATCCCTATAAAAATACCAATGACATTTTTCAAAGAAATATACAAAATAATTCTAAAATTTATATGAAATCACAAAAGATCCAGAGTAGCCAAAGCCATCCTGAGCAAAATGAACAAAACTTGGAAGAATCACATCACCTAACTTCAAATTCTACTACTGAGCTATAGTCACCAAAACACCATGGTATTGGCATAAAATCAGCACCTGGCTTAGTGAAACAAAATACAGAACCCATAAGTAAATTAAGCGTTCACCATGAGCTTCTTTTGGACAAATGTGCCAAGAATATACATTAGGAAAGGGACTGTTTTATAAATGGTGTTGGGAATACTGGATATTCATATGAGAAGAATGAAAGTAGAAGCCTATCATGCCTTTTATGAAACCCAGATCAAATGGAAACAGACTTAAATCTAAGACCTGAAACTATAATAATTCTAGAAGGAAACCTCAGAGAAATACCCCAGGACATTAGGTTGGGCAAAGATTTCTTGAGTAATACCTCAAAAGAATTGGAAACCAAAGTAAAATGAGACAAATGGGATTACCTCAAGCTAAAAGCTTCTACACAACGAAGAAAACAATCAACAAGGTGAAAAGACGATTCACAAAATGGGAGGTTAATATTTTCAAACTACCCATCTGACAGGGAATTAATAACTAGAATATACAAGGAGCCAAACAACTCAATAGGAAAAAAAAAAAAAAATCATTGAATAATCTTGCTGAAAGATAGGCAAAACACCTGAATAAACATTTCTAAAAAGAAGACATACAAAGGGCCAACAGGTATGTGAAAATGCTCAACATCATTAACCATCAGAGAAATACAAACAAAACTACAATGAAATACCATCTTACCCCAATTAAAATAGCTTTTACTCAACAGACGGGCAATGATGAATTCTGGAGAGAATGTGGCGAAAAGGGAACCTTTCTTTACTATTGGTGGGAATGTAAATTGGTATAGCCCCTATGGAGAACAGTATGGAAGGTCCACACAAAACTATAACTAGAGCTAACATGTGACCCAGCAATCCTGCTGCAGGGTATATACCCAAAAGAAAGGGTATCAGTATGTTGTTAATGTATCTGTATTCCCGTTTTTATTGCAGCACTATTCACAATAACAAAGATATAGAATCAACCTAAGTGTCCATCAGTGTATTAATGAACAAGAAAATGAGGTACTTATATACAATGAGACATTATTCAGGCATAAAGAGAATGAAATCCTGTTATTCACAGCAACACAGATGGGACTGGAGGACTTTATGTTAAGTGAAGTAAGCTGAGAACAAAAAGATAAATACTGCATGTTCTCTCATAGAGACGGAGACTAGGATAGTGGTTACCAGAGGCTGGGAAGGGTAGTGGAGAGAAGGGAATTAAAAGGTTGGTGGGTACAGTATTACAGTTAGAGAGAATGAATAAGATCTACTCGTTGGTAATACAATAGAGTAACCATAGTTAACAACAATTTATTGTCTATTTTAAAATATCTAAAAGGATGGATTGGGAATGAACTATGTATACATATGTTTTCAGACCTCACATTTATTTCTAGCCTACATGATTGGGAAATAGGATGTATTACAAGATTATTTCATGCTTTTTATCATTTATCAAGACTTATTTATTTTTTTTAACTAAGGTAAAAAATATGCAAGCTAGCAGTTGTTCAGGACAAATACCTCTTATCCTGATATTGTCAGGGGGAGAGGGTTTTCCCTGTATGTGCTCCTAGAGAGCAACTATTGATGCATACAACCTCACATCTGTAGCAATCTCCCAGAAAACACTGCCACAAATACAAAATTGCTAAGCTTTAAAACTGAAACACTGGAAGAGAGGGAATCCTGGGTGTAAAGAGGTGCAACTCTCCCCTTTTTCTTTGCATTTATGATTCTTGGAAATACTCAATACCAACTTAAATATTTTCCTGAGTCATCACTTAATCTATGGAGAAAGAGACAAGATAGAAGTCTAGACTATAATTGGTTTTCTCGGTGGTCTCTATGCAATTGTGGGTAAGTTGCTAGTCATTAACAAATTGCGGCTTGCCTCAAAAATTCTGCAAGTTTTTAGAATATGAAGCAGGCAACACAACTGTTCCATCGGGAAACATACATGCAAATTTCCTTTGAGTTTTAGCAGTAAGAATGTTATGAAGAAAAGAAGATAGAGTAATTTAACTTCGATATATGGAACAATGTTAGCTATTGAATTATTGAGGAAGATTGTTTAAGACTAGTTAAGTGTTCCTAGTGTAAATAGAAATAAGTAGAATAACTTTATTTTAGCAAATTTGAATATCATAAAATTCAACATCATGATTAAGCTTAACGACATAAAAATTACGACATTTTTTGTTTATAAGATCTGAGATGCACTGTAATTCCCAGAATAATGTATAGAAATATTTCTGCTTCCATAGTTATTTTATCCCTGTTCATAACCCTTACCTCAAGCTTTGAGGAATTATGATATGTGAAACAAGATATTTTTCATGCCCACAAGGGGGACCCTTCACACCATGGCAACAGACTTTACACAGCACAGGTCTTACTGCTAATACACCCTTCGGTTAAATTCTGGGGTCTGCCATAAATTGCCAAGAAGTCAAGTCGTTTCCCATCTCATTGGCCTCACCTGCGAATCCAGGCGGACAGATACAAACATAACCTGAGGCTTCAGGGTAGCTGAATGAAGAGGGCAGTCCTGCAACGTGCCCATATTGTTTCTCTGAGGACAGCTCCACACATTCTCCATCAGACTGGCAGGGGTTACTATTGCATTCATTGATATCGGTCTCACACTGGGCACCTGTGTATCCTGCAGGATAAACATTCAGAGAAGCTGCTGAGACAGAGCTATTAAAATTGAAGAGCAGATGCCTGAGAGAGCACCGGCATCACTGTGCCTGCTCTCAGAGAACTAGCAAGGTGAATCTGGGAATAAATTACAGTAGCAATGAAATCACTTGTATAATTTTGAAAAATAAAAAAATGTAAAACAACCTAATTAATGAGACTTGAAATAAAAAAGGATATCAGGATAGTCTGGACTTGATCTAAACATTTTAATGAGAGACCCCAGTTTTGCAAAGATTCCACACTTGTGAATTTTTATCAAGAAAAAAATAAAATGTTTTTCAAGAGAATAGCTGAAAAATCAGCAAAGGTCCTCATAGCCCAGCCTAAATTCTCTGTTTTTAAAACTTAAAGTAAAGACAGGCAGCACCTATAGCTCAAAGGAGTAGGGTGCCGGCCCCATATGTCAGAGGTGGCAGGTTCAAACCCAGCCCCGGCTAAAAACTAAAAAAAAAAAAAAAAAAAAAAAAAAAGTAAAGTAAAGGTACAGTGCTATTTTCTAACACTGAATGAGACAGAATCATAATTTTATACATGCATAAATTAAGCTGGATCATTTTATTAAGGCCAGGAACAAAAACATTAAAATATGAATGATTTATTACTTCATACAAAAATGAAAGTACTAAATATGAACGAAAGTTGCTTACTCAAACTGAGTTTTTTGTTTTTATAAATATAGGAAAGTGCAACTGCGAAAAATTATAGTAGTATTGTGTGTGTTAACATAACTGGAATTGTACTATATGCATCCTTCTTCAACTTGCTCTATTCACTCCCTTGCACAATCTATCTGTGTTAGTAATATAGACCTAACCCATGATTTTAAATTATTTCCAAGCATTCCAGAATATGGGTGTTTCACAGTTTAACCACTCTCTTATTTGGTTTTATATACTTTTTTTGCTATGACAATGTTGCACTAAATGTGATTATACATGACTGCTCATATCAGTATTTGAATACAACCCTACACTTTTTATTTTATTAGAGACTGGCAAATACCTCTAAGTACTTGTACGATTTACATCTTACCAACTGTGGATCAGTGTGAATGCAGCTCCAAACCCTGGCCAATATTTGCTATCATCAAATACATAGTTTGGTTTTGGTTTACTTTTTCCAAAGTTACTATTGAGCTTGATTTTTGGAGGGGTGTTTTTTGACCATTTCATGTTTTTCCTGTTTTTTCATTAGACTTTGTCTTATTGATTTATAAGAATATTTCTATATTATCTATAGTACTGCCCCCAGAATGTAAATTCGGTAGGATAAGATATAATGCTGATGAACAATAGGATGACATCAGCTATTTTGCGAGATGGTAAGAGATATATGTGTATATTCCTTTAGAAAGAAACACAATTAGATTTACACTGTAAGTGACTTCACATCACCTGAAAAGCCTTTGTAATGTCACGGAACTGTGCTGAGAAATATGTTTTCAAAACAAAATTTATAATTCAAAAATTATAAAACTTATAAATCTTAGAACTATTTCTTTAAAATCATTCAGTGTGAAGTACAGTGGCCCATGCCTATAATCTCAGTACGATGGGAGGCCAGACAGGAAGACTGTAATATAGTAATATAGATCTAAATTCTAAATTATTTAGACTGCTTGAGGAAAGGAGTTAGAGACCAGCTTGGGAAATGTTACTGAGACCTCGTTTCTGCAAAAAAAAAAAAAAAAAAAAAAAATTATTAAAAAATTATTCAGGCATGGTGGCTGTAATCCCAGTTGCTCAGGAGGCTGAGGCAGGAGGATTGCATGAGTCCAGGAGCTCAAGGTTGCAGTGAGCTGTGGAGATGCTACTGTCACTGCATCCTGGGCAACAGAGTGAGACCGTGTCTTAAAAATAAATAAATACATACCTACACAGATACATAAGATCATTCAGTAGCTTTCCCTTTCACAGGGGATATTTCTTGTGAAAGTCAAAATCGTTACTATGGCCTAAAAGCTCCCTACATGATTTGGCTCTCTTTCCATCTCAGTATTCTTACCTTACACTGTTCTCTTTCCTACTCCCTATTGTCCTCATAATGCTATTGTCTAGAAAACTCTTTTCCAAGCATTTGCTTGGTTAACTTACTCACTGTTTATATTCTACCCTGCATTACTTTTCCAGAATAACTTTCCCTCATGTAGATCTAAATGAGATAGATCTCCTTGTTTTCTCTCAAGCCACCAAATTATTTTCTTTCATTGCTCTTATGATAACTTTTAATCGTGTATTTCTTTGTGTGTGTAGATACCTCCCGCAGTAAATGGCAAGCTTCACAAAAAACAGAGACTGTGTTTATTTCATTCCCCACTCCAGGGCTCAGAAATATAGAAGCAGTAGACCTTCAATCAATGGCACTAACCGATGGTTGAAAATAACAATTTAGATGATAATTCTAGCTTAGCAAATAAGTCAGAAAATTGACTCTTAACAAGCCAATATGAGAATATAATGTGATTGCTCATTTTGTAATTTTAACAATTAACCTCAATGAGGTCGTACTTCAAATCATAACCGCAGCATAAATTCTGTTGCTCAACAGTATATTTGTTACTGTGGAGCCTTTCTCAATCATCTGAGGAAGAAATTTATAGGAAAAAAAAAAATCAAATAAACAAAACCCATAAAAACCTAAAAGAACATGTCAGATTGAGATCTCACAATCCTTTGCAGTGATCTCCCCTAAGAACCCTTAGAGTCACTAACACCTGAATGCCTACTTTTAAAATACAATTATTTCATGCTTAAGATGATATGAATACATTAAATAATAGTTTTTACAACAAGTTTCTATAACCTGGAGTTTGTGGTGCAGCAGCAGACATGTTGAAGCAAGCTTGGACTATTTTCAATTTTCTTCCCGTTCTAAGATTCAAGATTCATGCATAAGCCAGGTTAGGAAGTAATTTAGAACCATCATAAATTCTGTTTTGCTTTTCTGACTCATGCCTTATCCCATTCCAATAGTGAACATTAGGAAGGTTCTGATTTATTGTCTTGCCAGTCCTGTCTCCACCACTAAGGTCCTGAGAGTATTTTATTTGCTGTTCTCTTTAACCACATATGTAAACAGATTCCTTTAGTCATGGCTACATTCGATTGTTTTAACAAGTTTTTCTATAAAACTCTGTGCAAAAAAACAATATGATACTGAATGATGTCCCCAAGGTTCCTATGTTGTGTATGTGTGTGTGTGTGTGTTTAACAAATCCGATCAGATCTGGGCATCAGGAAAACTTTTAAGATAAGAATTTCATTTAAGATTACTGACATTCTTGCAATTAATTACTTTTGAAACGAGGACTGTGGGCAAGTATAGCAGTGGATTCTTGCTATTGTGTTCTGTGGCAGTGGTTTCATGACCCAAAGGAATACTTTCTTTCTTTTTGTTTTTTGTTTTTGAGAATCTTACTATGTCGCCCTCAGTGCCATGGCATCACAGCTCACAGCAACCTCTAACTCTTGGGCTTAAGCAATTCTCTTGCCTCAGCCTTCCAAGTAGCAGGGACCACAGGTGCCCACCACAATGCCCAGCTATTTTGTTGTTTTTGTTGCAATTGTCATTATTGTTTTAGCAGCTCCCAGACGGGTTCAAACCCACCAGCCTTGGTGTATATGGCTGGTGCCCTAACCACTGAACTACAGGAGCCCAGCCCCAAAGGAATACTTTCCTTTTCTTAGACATAGCGTAGTTTGTAGTGTTAAATCATCTTCACATAACAGTGAGAATAGGCTACAAAGACATTCTGAATTTCCTGTCTAAGCAAAATCACCATTCATTCAGCCACCAAGGCAGAAACCCAGAGGCAGAACTGTCCAGATTCTGGGCTCCTTTCCACATCACTTCCACTTCCTACACGACTCTCATGATTGTCCAACCCCTCTGTTAAACCCGACCCTTCTTGTCTTGGTTCTGGCAAACAGGCTCATCTCTTGTTTAACATGCTACCCCAGAATCCTTTCACTGGGTCCCCTGCCTTTACTTTTGTTTCCCTCAATCATCTTCCACTAAGCCAGAGAGATCTTAAATCAACAAGTCAGACTGTCACTTCTCTTCCCCACAGTTTGAGGGGCAGACAGGTAGCTTTGTGATCTGCCTTCAGTCTTGCTCCCCAGCTCCATCTCTCTGCTCTCCGCCCTACATAGTCCAGCATTTTGGGCCAATCACTCAAAGTTCCACAACTGGCCGTGATCTTGTCTATATATACCTACTGCCCTTTCTTTTCTTTCCCCAAGTAAGCAAAGGACTACTTCATACCAGCCATATGGCCTACCGTGGTCAGCCTGCTGATTTGATACCTGTCCAACATTTATTGAGTGCTTGCAAAGGTCCAGCCTGAGCTAGAAACATTATACACATTACTGGATTTATCTCCAAAACAACTCTGTGAAGTAGATATTACAAATGAGAACAATGAGAAAACTCAGCACCAAGTAACGTTTCCAATGTCACACAGCTAGTGAGTACATATCAGAAACATGCTCTGTCATCTTTCAGGTTCCTTAAAATAGGGCCTCGTGGCTCAAGCCATCCCTGCTCTTCTCCTCTTATTCCTCTCCACAGAATTTATTATAGCTTCTTATTTGGTACTCTATATATTTTGGCCCATCTCCCCACTAGAATTGAAGCTCCTGGAAGAGGGGACCATATTCCCAGATCCCTGATAACATATACAGAGGAAGCCAAAAAAAAAAAAAAAAAAAAAAAAAAATGCATACACATTTTAAGAAAAGAAAAAACTGTATTAAAATTGTAATACTCAAGTCACATTTGACTTCCACAATTACAAAAGATATAGGATACAATATACAAGGCAATAAACATTATTCATATATATTGAATGTTATAATTTGAACATAGATTTCTTCTTTCTTAAAATGTATATATATTTTTTGGGCATCCTCTGTAGATGGTACTGAAATCTATGTGGTTTGAATGACTAAATCCATAAATGAATGGAATGAATACTGATTGGGTTTTTTAAGCAGCTGTTCTCAACTGTCTGACTCAATTACAAATCCCCTTTCTAATATGTAATTCCTGCCTTGTGATCTAGAACTCAGATAAAATAATAGTGGCCTGTTTTTGAATGCTTTATATGTGCTGGGCTGTTTTTTAATTTAATTTTCACAACAATACTGCTGGTAAAGTATTTTTATCCCTTTTTTTCAGACAAGGAATTTAGGGATGAACAGGGAACTCCTTTAAGTTCACTCAGTTAATAAATAGAGGACACATTCTATTCCCAAACTATCCGCTCTGTCCTCTGCTTCTGGACATTGACTTCCATGAAGGTTAGTTAATGACAAGAATGTAGGTCAATGTATTTTGGAAAAGTTTCAGTATTTAAGCCAAGTTGATGACCAAAGAATAGTAAACATTTCCTACTCATTATATGTAAGGGGAAAGACAGAATATGCATAAATTTTCAAACTACAGATATCCAAACTTCCTTCTATGCTTTCAGACTACTTTTACCCACAAAATACATTTAAACAAAGATCTTAAAGGTTCCTTATACAAAAGAATATCTTTCTACTAGAAGCTACTACTGATTGGATTGACTCCAGTCTCCATGTTGCCTTCTTAAGTACACAAATATCCTTTTCTTAGAACATAAAATGAAACATGTGGTTCATGACTGTAGATCAAGCAGTTTACCAAAATCAACATCAATATTTAGTGGCCTGTAATGTAACACAAGTATTACCTACTGTTTTCCACTATTTCTTGTATCACCTCTATGCTCAAGTCTAATCACACTTCACATGTCAATTTTAGTCATGGTTTATGTGTGCGGGACTTTTCATTTATGCTACCAATGCTGAGGAGAAATATTCCTGTTTCTGCAATGTCCTCCTACACTTTCTGTGGACCCTATTATCATGTTGACTGACTGTGAATTATAAGACACGTTGCTAGTGGTTTAACATTGTTTCATGTATTCCTGTGTATTCCTGGTGTCTAAGAGAACATCATAGAGGAAAAGAAAGCACATGCCAGTAAATTTTCCTTGATGAAGACCATGCTGAATTTCATCTTTCCCTTGATTTTTTTTCTTCTCTGTTTCCCCTAGAGGGTTTTGATCATGGGGCAGGTAGGCAACCTACTTCTGATAATATGTTGCCTAGCAGTAAGTGGGTGCGGGCACTGAAGAATACAAATAAATTGAGCAATGGTAACTAGAAGGAGGATTTGGTTTCAAATATGTAAGGAGACATGTTAGTTTCACTTTCTATAAGCAATATGTTTCTATTCTAACAAAAAAAATGGTGGAAGATATTTTGTCACTTACCGGGCCAGCAGTGACAAGTGTAATTGTCAACACTGTCCTCACATGTAGCATTATTGTGACAAGGTTTTGACCAACAAAGAGGCATCAAGGTCTCACAGTGTGTCCCTGTGAATCCACTGCCCGTGCAGTTACAGCTGTATCTGGAGAGTAATTGAAATTTTCACGTCAGCTCCCGGTCACATTGAGATCAGATTTCTTTCTTCATACGGTCTTATCATCTGTCCATCAATCTGAGACCCCAGGAAAATCCTAATATCTCAAAAACTCCGAGGAATTATCTCTATAGGACTGAACCCATTATATGTTTCCATATTAAGGTTTTATCATAATCTTTTTAAAAATTTATGATACAGAGCTTGATGCAAATTTATTTGGAAACCATGATCATTTACTTTGGATTCTTCATCTATCAATTGAAGACAATAGTACCTACTTACAAGGTTATTTTGATAATTAAATATGTTAATAAAGAACAGACCTAATGCCTCAAATATCTGAAGGAACTAAATAAATTGCTACTAAATTATATTAAATAACATTGTTAATATTCTTTAAGGCAATAGAGGATGACTTAAACCTCCATGGCATTCTTTTACATAGAGAGCCCATTCACAAGGTCCTTTAAGAATAATGAAACAATAAATTATGAAAAACTCATAAACCCCCCTAATTAAATAAATGGTGACTTATGGTGCTTTCTTGTTTTTGATTATAAGAATTTTTTAGTTTTGTTATTTCTAATCATTCACTGATTGAGTGGAATTACCTGACAGTCCTCAGAATACAAACATAATGAGAAAGGTGTTGACTTTATTAAAAGGGGGCTTTTAATTTAGGTGGGATGTCACCAAAGATGTAGTATTGTAATAAACGGACCTGCACACTCAGCTTACATACAATGAGGGTCTTGGGAAGAGGATACTTATGAATTTATAAAGCTGTTAGAGTCTTATTCGCCAAGGTTGTGCATATATTTACCACCAAACACAGATATTAGGACTTTAGTAAGGAAACTGAAATAACAAAAGTTACAAGTGGTTATAGTTTGTATATGCATTGCTTGTTAGAAATCTTCTACTCACCCCTCTGTTTAAATAAAAATACTTACTAAAAATCTACTATAGGGAAGACATTAGAGACAAGAGCCCTGTACTCGAGAGGCTGGGCTGGCTGGCTAGTAGACCTCAGTTCATGGAATTAGAAACTCCATTTCATAATTTCTTTGATCTGCAAAAATACTTTTTCTTGCTTTTTTTAATTCCTTCTATGTGTCAACTTTTTACTGTGAGAAAATAAAATCAGATCGTATTGGATTCATGGGTTATCTTCTCAAAATTTAGACAATAAAGAGATAATGGTAAAATAGAGAAATTATTCATGGTACATTCAAGTGAGGAGAATAAAAGGTACATGTGTTTCCACCTGGCTTTGTTCGCATTTCCATCAGAATCAAAAGCTGCATGTAATTTCTGTCCTCGTGCTTTCTGGAGACAGTAAAGCATGGAAGAGGGCACCTCCCCCCTTTCCCTGGAGGTCTCGTGTAGAACCTTCCATATTGGTCTATCTTTGCGGTGGCCAGTGACCTGTCTCCAAGACTAGATTTACAACACTGGAATTTCATTTGGGTACAGCTAAAAGTCAGAGATAGGACATGGAACGTATCTAAAATTTATGTTTTATGTTCTATGAAAGAAATGTACAACACTGACTGCTCCATTTAAAATTCTGTTACTATGTTGGATCTATTTAAAGCACACATGCCATTTATTGCTCTCCTTTTGACTCTGATTCACTTCAAAATTAGATTTGGGATAAATTATTTCTTATTTATTACAGAGAGAGAAACTGGATTCTAGCCCTCTGTTTGCAAGTGATTAACTGTGTGAATGTGTGGGAGTCTTCTAACGTTCCTGAAATTTAGACTCTTGATTGTGTTATGGAAACGTTGATGTTCACCTTGCCTCCCACTGACCTGTTGAAAGATTGAACAAGGTAAGTTTAAGTGCCAATGTTGTCAAAAATCATGATGTGTTTGATAACTCAATAGTTGTGGTTTAAATAAGTACACAAAGAGCTTTACAAAATATTTTAGGTGATCTCAAACACTGCTACATACATGTATTGTATTCATCCTCCTCAGGTATAATTTATTGCTGTTATTTTTGCCTGAAAGCCAGTGATAGACTTTGAATTGGGACAGAATCACATGGCTACCTCCCACTCTTATGCTTTCTCAGAAGTATTCAGCCAGTTAATTTCACAAACACCTGGAAATTTGAGACGTAAACAATTTATTATCACTGTCCTTTCCCATGCTGTTTATATAAAATTTCAAAAGGATTTATTTTTGCCTCTTGATTTATATTCTTGTCATCATATACATACAACCTTATATTCACATAAAGAATAACCTCTAGCTTTGTTTTTATACCTTCTTTCTCCACAACATTTTTGTTTCATGAAATTCTAAACCTGGTACTTTACTGTAATATAAGCATCTCTAATCTATTACATGAATAACTTGGGAAACCATCCCTTTGGGGACAGAAGACGCATTTTTTTAGTAAAATCTAAATGTTACAACTTTTCATCATTTAAAGTACAAACTAATCTGAAAATTTTAAATGGAGAATGTGAGATCTCCAAATTCACCAGAGTGGTAAAAGAGTGCTTGGACAATTAATTCTCTCTAAGCCAGTTCCCCAGTGTAGGAGAAAAAATACCTGTTTCCTCCGTCCACACACAGTTCTCCATGGAGACATGGCTGGCTGGCACACTCATCAATGTTGAGTTCACAGTGATCCCCTAGGAATCCAGGGGCACAGTCACAGAAATAAGACCCCAAAGCATCCCGACAAGTCGCAACATTTAAGCAAGGCTGGGACCAACATTCATCAATTTCCAATTCACAGTTTATGCCTTTTAAAAAAGCACAGAAAAACAGAAAGCGGTTTAGCAAAGCGTTAATACTCTAGCTATTTAACAATGCTTTATTTACCAAAGCAAGAGTCAAATGTTATGTTACCCAAAATAGTTTCCCTCCTTAATTGTAATTGATTTTAACTTTTGGTGTGCTTGTGGGAAGTTGCACAAAGCAGAGCAGCTGTTCCTTACAAAGAATTATTGCATACAACAGCTTGTGGCTTTTTAGTCTGTGGAAACAGAAAAGTCATTTTTAGAATAAACTTTCTGTTACCTGTACTTTTGTTGGAAACCTAAAAGAGGCCGATCAATGTTTTTACATTATTTTTAAACACTTAGTTTAGTTAGGCAGTGTATCGAATAGTGGGTAGAAGAAGTTCAGACTCCAAAGCTAGACAACATTGATTTGGATCTTGGTACTTCCACTTATTAACTGTGTGACCTTGGAAAAGTTTCTTAACCTTGCCATAATTCAGCTCCTTTACCCAAAAAAGAATGATAGTTAAAATTCCCTTATAAGATTATCATTATAATTAAATGTGTTCTAACGTGCTTATAACAGTACTGGATGCACGTAAGTATTTGATAGAGAAAAGTAGCACTTGTTTTTCCACAAAAATCTATTGTGCAAACGTGATTTGCAATTATTTACCTAAGTGTTCCTTTTGCATAGCTGACATTTTTAAATTTTTTGTGTTGTAAAATAATGCTTTTAAATATAAAATTAGTTGTGACAAACTTAAGATAATTAATGACATCATTAGAACCTACTTCATTTTAAGGAACTATTTTACATGAAAAAAGAAATCTATACTTATCCTCCCCAAAATAATAAGTGATGACTATTTGCTAAGAAAAATAAGTTTAAGATTTATAAAAGTTATCATCATATTGAGATAGCAAACTATTCTACTTAATCTGTCAAAATAGTATCTGATATGTAATCAAATTTGCATACAGGTCTTAAAATACAAAGGGGAAATATCTCTATCCATTTTTATTTCTGTGTCTATATCCCAGTTGAATAAATTGTGTATTAATATGATAGTGAGGGCCAGGCAGGGTGGCTCTCTCCTAGCACTCTAGGATGCCAAGGCAGGTAGATCACCTGAGCTCATGAGTTCAAGACCAGCCTAAGCAAGAGTGAGACTTTGTCTCCACTAAAAATAGAAAAACTGGCCAGGTATTGTGGCAAGAACCTGTCGTCCCTGCTAGACAGGAAGCTGAGGCAAGAGGATCACTTGAGCCCAGGAGTTTGAGGTTGCTGTGAGCTTTGACGCCACGGCATTCTACCAGTGGCAATAGAATGAGACTCTGTCTCCAAAATATAAATAAATGAATATATAAATAAAAATGATAATAGAAATGAATAAATATAAATGATACTGAGGGATTTTATTTTATTTTTTTAAGAGACAGAGTCTCACCTTGTTGCCCTTGGTAGAGTGCTGTGGTGTCACAGCTCACGGCAACCTCTGGCTCTTGGGCTTAGGTGATTCTCTTGCCTCAGCCTCCCCAGTAGCTGGGCTTACAGGCACCTGCCACAATGCCCGACTATTTTTTTGTTGCAGTTTGGCCAGGTAGGGTTTGAACCTACCACCCTCAGTATATGGGGCCGGTGCCCTACTCACTGAGCCACAGACGCCAGCCAATCCTGAGGGATTTTCAATAACTCAGAAGCAGTAGCAGTTTGATTGACTTTGAACCCTTTTTTCCTGATAGAAAATGCAGTAGGATTTGCTAATACCATATATGATTTACAATTGTTACTAAATTCTACAAATATGACACTTAAAAGAATGCCAGAACATTAAGCATAATTGTTTTCTAAAAGAAAAGGAACTTAAAAGATATATTTATATCAATAATTTAAAAAAATGGAAATTTGTACAATAGTATTTATTTAGGAAAATGACTTCCTCTTTGAGGCGTGGCTATTGCTTTCCCTACCTGTGAATGAGATTTTCCATATCAGTTGTATAGGGTGTCAATAAGTTTAAAGAGAAGAGAGCTAAACTAGCCAATGAAAGATCTGGGTCTCATTCTCATTTTCTTTGTCATGGTCTCTCTTTTCAGCAATGTTCAGATATATTTCTCTTAGGTAGATAATAATAGATATCTCTTTTTATTTTTCAAGGGTGTATGCAACATAAAAGTGATTAATTCTTTAAAATAATTATCTTTAACATATGTATCTACTAAAGCTATAATGTGTTAGGTCTCAGAGATTAAAAGATGCAAAATTACTACCCCTAATATGACAGTGGCTGGTTGTGATTATAAATAGAATGAAATATGCTGACCTCAGAATGTTTGGTCCACATGGATTGGTAAATCACTCTAAGACTTCACGAATGTGTGCTTGCAGGGGTGTCCAACCCACAGCCCGTGGGCAGCATGTGGATTATGTGAGGATTTTTTTGCTTATCTGTGGTGACCGATACCACAAAAACTATGCACAGATCTCTTTTTGTGTTCATCAGCTTTTGTTAGTGTTTGTGTATTTAATGTGTGGACTAAGACAACTCTTATTCTTCTAATAGGGCCTTAGGAAGCCGAAAGATTGGACACTCTTGCAGGACACCCATATGGAAATATGGATGACCTAAAATGTCAGGTCCTAACTATGAGGGATAGTTCTACTCTGAACTACTCCCAACCAAGCATAGTTCCACTTTGAACTACCCAATTTGCACTAGTTGTGAAAAGATGTTCAAAAAATTTTCTCACAACCAAATACTTTTAAAATTATAATTTCCAACAAAGGATTACAATTACATATACATCTCTAAAGTAATAAACTAAGTAAAGGGGTGAAATGATGAGAGCTTCCCAAGTTTACTGCTTTGGTAGAGAAGCAACATCTCTGATGAATAATCTGCATGTTCATTTTCTTTATATATGAGACATAATCTAAAGTAAAAAGCCATTCCATCTCATCTTGGTTTTGTTGACAATACACTCTTTAAATTCCCCGTGCGTCTTCAAAGGCTTCTTGGCTCCAATCTTTTTGCCTTTTCCACTTCCTCCTTTACTCTCTTTTATTTTCTTCCTTGCTACATCATTCTCCTTTTTCTCCTCTTCTTTCCTTACATAGCAAGATTATACTAGCTGATATGAGGACAGTTCACCTCAATGAACTTCCCCACTCCCCACCCTAACCTAGACATCTATTTAAAAGATACCATGTTAGAATTCAAGAAAAGTGGCATCAAGGTATGAACTTTGGGTGCAAAAACCACCAACCCAGTTGGATTATCTGTTACCAAGTTGGCATTTTATCACTCCTTCCTAAGAAGGTGTCCTCTGCCCACAGAAGAGACACCAGCAAGCACATGTCTTTAAACCTCCTTTCAAAAATGGCTAGTGGTTTGCATTTGCCAATGAGAAATGCTTACAGATTTGAAAAGTGGAAAAGAAGCCATGATCCCTCTGGAGATTGATCATACCAGTCCCACACACAGACAGACGTGATTCACAGAAGTTTCCTAAGATGTTTGGAGAACCATCCATTTCACCACTAGATAGTTGTGCACTCTTCAGAGATTCTTCAGAATTGAAGCATCTGTACAGAAGCTTTTGAAATCTCCCACTTTGGCGTTTTGAGCTGAGCTCTTTGCTGGCAACTTCTTTGACTTTCCTTTCCTTGTCTTTCCAAGCATTGCCCACGCAGGGCTGCTTCACGAGTTTCATGGGCAGGCTCCATTTGCAGTCTCCCAGGGCCCTACATTTGTTACAGAGGCTGCTGCAGTAAATTACTAGAGGTTGAGTGTATTCAACAAGAATGCACTTGTCTCTTGTCCTGGAGACAAGTTGAGATTAAAGTCTCAGCGAGATCAGCTCCTTGTGAGGGCTGTGAGGAAGAATCTGCTCCATACTTCTTCCCCTCATTTCTGGTAGATTTTGGCAACCTTTGGCATTCTTTAGCTTGTAGAAGCATCACCCTGATATCTGTCTTCATCTTCACATATCATTCTCCCTGGGTGGGTATCTGTGGCTAAGTTTCCTCTTTTTATAAGGACATCAGTCACATTGTATTAGAGGCCCACCCTTCTCAAGTATGACCTCGTCATAACTACTTATATTTGCAATAGCCCTGTTCCCAACAAGGTCACATTATAAGGTACTGGGGTTATAACTTCCACTCAGGAATTTGCAAATGACTGACATAATTCAACCCATAACAGATCTGAGCCTGGTTTAATGTTCTCTGTCACCATCTTGAAATTCTTAATAATGTTTAAACAAGGGACCACACATTTTCATTTTGCATTGTTTAAATTCTGTAGCTTGCTCTGTGTACAAGTCCTTAATTCTTATATTAAGCTCTCTGTATCTGAGCTCTATAAAATGGCTTCTTGTTTCCTAATGAAATCCTCATTGATATACATATAAACATACTGCAGATAGGAAAAATTTGGGTAAAATATTCAAACAAGCAGAACTATTCAGTTTTTGGTTTAAACCCCAAGTGGAGAGTCAAAGATACAGAAAAAAAAAAATGAAGCAGGGAAAGAAGCCCCCTTTCCTTTCTCCCCTTTTCCTATGCCATTGGTCATAGAAGAGTGGAAAGAATATGAATTTTGCAGGCAGACCACCTAAGCTCTGCTCTGTCAGCACTAATGTTGAGGTTGGATATAGTAAATGCTTTAAGAATGGTAGATATTACCCACAGTCTGTTTGTTCTTTCTTGCGTTCTTTCCTTAATTTCTTAGGGTAGACAGAATCAAAAAATGACTGGAAGCAAATATAACTCTGCAAGGACATTTGAAATGGCTTGAAGTTCACTTCTAGATATGTAGGTAGGTAGGTAGATAGATAGCATGCTTAGAGTAGAGAAGTTAGAGACTGGAAATATTTGGAGCAGCCTCTATGTTAAATATGGTTAAAAAAAACCAATAACTGATATATAAATAGCTGCTGTTAAGTACTAAATATGTATTAACATTGAGTAATAAATATTTGAAGTGGATCAATAGGCTTGAAACAATGGGGGAGAGGGGAGAGTAGACAATGAGGTTTTCCAGGACTGGAAAGTTACCAGGAAATAATTGCAGGTCAAACACAAGAAGGCCTAGAGAGGCTCTGTGCCTGTGGCTCAGTGGGTAGGATGCCAGCCACATAAACGGGAGCTGGAGGATTCCAATCCAGCCTGAGCCTGCCAAACAACAATGATAACTACAACCAAAAAAAAAAAAAAGAAGAAGAAGAAAATAGTTGGGCGTTGTAGCAGGTGCCTGTAGTCCCAGCTACTTGGGAGGCTGAGGGAAGAGAATCGCTTAAGCCCAAGAGTTTGAGGTTGCTGTGAGCTGTGACACCACAGCACTCTACCCAGGGCGACATGGTGAGACTCTGTCTCAAAAAAAAAAAAGAAGTCTTGGGCAGCGCCTGTGGCTTAAAGGAGTAGGGCGCTGGCCCCATAAGCCAGAGGTGGTGGGTTTAAACCCAGCCCCCGGCACACACACACAAAAGAAGGCTTAGAAAGTAATAACAGACACATTAATGAAATGTCTCTCACTGACACTCAAGCTTATTAAGAAGATATCAAGATAGAGTAGGAGTGATGGACAGTATGATCACAGAAAGGCCAGGTGACTGGGGTACTGATAAAGATGACTTTTTTTTTTTTTTTTTTAGATCAGAGTCTCACTTTATCACCCATGGTAGAGTGCTGTGGTGTCACAGCTCACAGCAACCTTCAACTCCTGGGCTTAGGAGATTCTCTTGCCTCAGCCTCCCAAGTAGCTGGGACTACAGGCGCCCACCACAATGCCCGGCTATTTTTTTGTTGCAGTTTGGCCAGGGCCGGGTTCAAACCCACCACCCCCAGTTTAGAAGCCAGTGCCCTATTCACTCAGCCACAGGCACCGCCCTTTTGTTGTATTTTTTTTTTTTCTTTCAGTTTTTGGCCAGGGCCAGATTTGAACATGCCACCCTCAGTATGTGGGGCCGGTGCCCTACTCACTGAGCCACAGGCACCGCCCTAAAGATGAAATTTTAAAAGTTCAGTAAGAACAGGGAAACAGGGAGCTTCGTGATGTGGTGAGAATTTTGTTGTTAAAGCTGTTTTGAATGATTCTAGGACCTAACTTGAGGTTGATTCAATGATCACAGTAGAATAAAGATGGAGGTGACTGAAAATAAGAAGCTCAAGAAATTTCAAAAGCATGGTTAAAAACATTCTGGAATAGCTTTTAATTGGATTTGGGAAAAGTGAAAACTTCTTATTTTAACCTTGTTAATATTTCCAGTTTCATTTCCCATTGTAATTCTGCCATCATTCTACATTCTGGTCATATGTCATATCAGACCACTAGTTTTTTTTTCTCAAACTCATCATGTATGGGGCCCTCCATCCTTCCAAGTTTTTGTATACACCAATCTCTCTGTTTGAAATGCTCCTTCCCACTTGTCCACCTGATGAAGTTCTCCTTTAAGACTTACATAACAGGTCCCACCAGCAGACTCCTAGGAACGTGGGTTCATTGAGAAAACCTCTCCTGCCCCTAAGGATATAGGAGATGGGAGCTCTTTTGCAGAGCTCTTTTACAAGGGTGATGTGGAAAGTAGTTTCATCAGGAAAATACCAAATTTCAGCAAAAGGAGTAAAATTGCATTGGGAAAAAATATATTTTTTTCTTTTTTAATAAAAATTTTTATCTACTTGTAATTAAGAAAAGACTATGGGTAGAGAAGCAGGTGACTGTTCTAACAGAAATCGGGAAGCAGATTTTTCCCTGTGACATTTTCACATAAGCTAACAAAGATGTACATTAGCAGTACCTAACTCCAGATCAGATCATCCTTCTGAATCTCTCTATAGGATATCATCTCCAATTATCTCAGAAGCATCATTCTACAATTCTAAATACCAACTAACCCTTCTCTCTCCTACTGTGCTGATCCACACTCATCCTCGCAAAAACTATGCTCTCAATCAATGCTATTATCATCCAGGTCACACAAGCCAAATTTCTAGGAGTCATTAGCGTCTTATTCCTTATTATTTCCCACATTCTAATTAGCCACCAAATCCTGTCATCTTTCCCTTAGAAATGGATCAAAGGTGCTATCCTAATTGCTGTGACCTTAATCAGGCCTGCATTATCTTTCATTTGGTCTCACTACTTTTGACTTCTCCCTTCCAAATCACCCTACATTTCTATAGAAATGTGATCATTATAAAATTTAAATCTGATTATATCATCTGCTTACATTTTTGAAAGAGCTTCCCCTCCTGTCCGTCTCCTGGCCGAACTGCAATTGCCCTGTAAGCGTCTGTAAGATGCCCACTCTGTGGGTGACACCCCAGCGATGCTCCTGCAGCTCCGTTGCCTCTCGTGCCTCTAGGCTGTACGTGTGTCCCCTCTCCTTCCATGTAACACTCCCCTCCTCATAGTCTACTTTCCCAGGCTAGCTCCAATTTTAGCTCCCAAAGATTGACTTCGGGTATCCCAAGAATCTGGAAATTATCCTTACTTGCTTCTATTTGCCTCAGATGCTGCTCCACTGTGCTCTCAAAATTCCCTTCAATATAATTGTATGTATTATATTGTACTACAATTACTTACTTGCCTATTTTGTTTACAAAATGGTGGGTTCTTCGAGGTCAAAGTCTCCGTCCTTTAGCACCAATATTTGTAGCATTTAGTATACATTCTTAAACTTAGGAAATGCTCAATAGTTTGTTTGTTTGTTTTGAGATAGAGTCTTCACTCCATCACCCCAGGTAAAGAGTTATGGCATCATAGCTCATAGCAACCTCAACTCCTAGACTCAAGTAATCCTCTTGCCTTAGCCTCTTGAGTAGCTGAGACTACAGGCATCCACCACAATGTCCTGTTGGTTTTTCGGGGTCTTGCTCTTGCTCAAGCTGGTCTTAAACTCCTGAACTCAAGCAATCCACCCTCCCTGGCTTCCTAGAGTTCTAGGTTTACAGGCATGAGCCACTGCACCTGACCTATTTTTTTTTTTTCCCCCTTAGATGAAAGGTTTTGCTCTGCTGTCAACTAGGCTGGATACAGTAGTGGTATGGTGGTGTCATAGCTCACTGTAGTCCTGAACTCCTGGCTCAAGTGATCCTCCCAACTCACATTCCTGAGTAGCTCGGATTACAGATGTACCACCACATCCAACTAATTAAAAAACATTTATTTATTTATTTTTTTTTTGTAGCGAGGAGGGCACAGTAGCTCATGCCTGTAGTCTCAGCCCGCTGGGAGGCCAAGGCGAGTGGATTGCCTGAGCTCACAGGTTCAAGACCAACCTGAGCCATAGTGAAACCTCGCCTCTAAAAATAGCCGGGCGTTGTGGCTGGCTCCTGTAGTCCCAGCTACTTTGGAGTCTGAGGCAAGAGAATTGCTCAAGCCCAATAGTTTGAGGTTGCTGTGAGCTGTGATTTTACAGCACTCTACTGCGGGCAACAAAATGAGACTCTGTTTCAAAAAAATTTTTTTTTTTGTAGAGTTGGGTTTCACTATGTTGCTCAGGCTGATCTCAAACTCCTGGACTTAAGTGATCCTCCGAACACAGTCTCCTAAAGTGCTGGGATTATAGGCTTGAGCCTCTGTACCTGGCCCATCTGGATGAATTCTGCATGAATGAAAGATCAAGTCTAGCTACGGCGTATGCTGCCATGTCTCTGGGAGTGAGCTGGTTTGCCAGTCCAGAGCTTCCCAGTGCTTCGGCAAGCCTGGGCCCACTCTAAATCAAAAGCTGTAAAGTTAAAATCTGGGTTTTTGGCAAATGTATAATATATTATAGTTTCTGAATGATAGTGCCCCAAACTTCTAATTAGCATTTAGAGATTTTGTATGTCAGTACAAATCCTTCGGCAATCAGAGATGAAATTAGCATTCTGTGCCACAAGATGCTACACATTATCTGCTATCAGTGTGGAACAGGTCTTGGCCCTGAAGCTGTCCTCATCACTCATTACAGTGGCTAGAGAGGGACTAATGCACGTGGTGTGGCGTTGATAAACCACACTGAACACCTCTCTCATTATCTGCAGAGCCCATGCTTTGAAAATAATTGTACTCTAGCTTTAGGATATCATCCGAAATTTCAGATTCTAACAGGCCTCTTGCATAATGTTATTCTTTTAAATAAGAATGGTGTATGTAGGTCTTTATGTTAATTACAACCGTCATCAATGCAACTCTGAAACACAAGTATCAGTGCAAAGAGGAACTGCAGCATCCACTTTTCATTACAGAGGTAGATTTACAGGAAGTTCTCCACCCATAGATCAGCGTTACAATCTTTTTAACATCCTAAAGCGTGAAGAGAGGCTGAACAACTTCCTGCTCTGATTCATAGGGATCAAACAAGCATAATAAGGTTCAGCAAGATATTATGAGAGATTAAAAGTCGATGATTAAAATATTATTTTCAATGGGAACATCTTTTGAGTTTTAGCCAATAAGATTTCTGGCTTGTGAATTTAGACGCATCTTTCGTAAGTACACTAAAATGTAACAAAATGCCCTTTTAAAATCATTCAGTTAAACAGCAGATGTTACAAAGCCAGGATTCTGCCTTTTTAGCACTGCTGATTTTTCTCACTTCTAAGACTCCTCCTTTCTCCTTCTCGTTTTTAACATCTCTGGATCTAGGAAGCACTTTACAATCAATAGCGTCTTAGTCTTCTTTCTTAATAATATACAGAATTTATGTAAAACTAATTATGTGTTAAACCTGATGAAATATGACAATTATTCTTTTATCATATGTAAAGTCTTATTAATGCTTTGTTTTATCACTATTTATTTGACTTACTTTATTGTATGTCACTATTTTGTTGTTACAGCTATTAGAATCCTCGTTATTTCTAAAAGTTTTGCTTTCACTGAGGGACAAAACTGAACTAACCTCTGATTTGAATATTAAACATGTTTTTTTACTGGTTTTCTTCATTCCTGTCACGATGTGTTCTCTTCCCTACTGCTTTTTATTATCAGTGAAAGTCTGGGGGTGTTCTTAACACTGTTTTAACCTCATATTTGTGGACTTTGAAACTAATTCTAGGAAGAGAAAGGATGTCTCCTCTTTGTCAGCAGAGGAGACATCCTTATCCTTCCTGGTTTCTAATAATCTTTCAGCATTCCAACTGTCTGTTTGGAGAATTGTTTCTCCTAACTCTGTGTGGACTTATCTGTCATTCCTCTTCTCTAGCCATCTTCTTCTAAATTCATCTTTATGTTACTCCTCCTAATTCACTCTCATCATAAATGTCATAACATTTACCATAAAATGTCAATGATTAAAAATACTGTTTTCCTATGTCACAAGGCATGACTTTTTCAATGTACCTCCTATATTTAATGTGTTCACTCATATGCACATTCAAAACAACTTATGAAAATAGTAAGATATACATCAAATAGTATATATATATTAATTTTAAGAAGTCTGAGTAACTCATTTCAGAGTCTCAAAGATGCTATGTTTGAAAAACATGCCACTTTTATGAATAGTTTATACCTTTCATAACTTTGTAAATTTCTTGAGAAGATTATAGGAAAATTGCAGTATTTTTTTGAAAGTTAACTAAATTCCACTTTAATATTTTTTGCTATAGTGTAGTTACAAGAGATTTTTATGATTTGCCTTTTGAAAGCAGTTGGCTCTGAGTAACTCATGGCTGTGAGCCCTCAGCAGTCACTGGACATATTTGAAAATCCTTTCAAAATGAGGGGTTCTAAGGAACAAATTATTTTTATGTATAACCAAATTTTTGTGAATATTGAATTTAACAATGAATGACTTTTAGATAACATTCATTATGTGAACATTTAATTAAACATTTATCCATTTTGATTTTGCAGTTTTCGCTTTTTGTATTTTTTGTTGTTGTTGTTATTGTTGAGGATTCATTGAGGGTACAAAGATGTGTCACACACTGAGACCCTACTCCCCTCCCTCCTTCCCACTCTCTGCTCTTTCTTTCCCCCACCCCTCCCTCCTTCTCTCTCTCTCTGCTCTCCCTTCCCCCCCCACCATGTCATTAATTGTCATTAATTGTCCTCATATCAAAATTGAATACATAGGATTCATGTTTCTCCATTCTTGTGATGCTTTACTAAGAATAATGTGTTCCACTTCCATCCAGGTTAATACAAATGATATAAAGTCTCCTTTTTTTTTTTTTTTTTTTTAAATGGCTGAATAGTATTCCATGGTTTATATATACCACAGCTTGTTAATCCATTCCTGAGTTGGTGGGCATTTAGGCTACTTCCACATTTTGGTGACTGTAAATTGAGCTGCGATAAACAGTCTAGTGCAAGTGTCCTTGCGATAAAAGGTTTTCCTTTCCTTTTGGATAGATTTCCAGTAATGGGATTGCAGGATCAAATGGAAGGTCTAGCTTGAGTTCTTTGATGTTTCTCCAGATTTCCTTCCAAAAAGGTTGTATTAATTTACAGTCCCACCAGCAGTGTAAAAGTGTTTCTTTCTCTCCACATCCACACTAGCATGTGCAGTTTTGAAATTTTGTGATGTGGGCCATTCTTGCTGGGATTAGATGATATCTCAGGGTGGTTTTGAATAGCATTTCTCTAATAATTAAGGATGATGAGCATTTTTTCATATGTTTGCTAGCCATTCGTCTCTCCACTTGAGAGAGGTCCTGTTCATCTCTCTTCCCCATGGAATTATTGGTTTTTTTCATGTGGATTAATTTGAGTTCTCTATAGATCCCAGTTATTAAGCTTTTGTCTAATTCAAAATATGCAAATTTCTTTTCCCATTGTGTAGGTTGTCTATTGCTTTGGTTGTTGTCTTCTTAGCTGTGCAGAAGATTTTCGGTTCAATTAAGTCCCATTTGTTTATTTTTGTTGTTATTGCAATTGCCATGGCAGTCTTCTTCATGAAGTCTTTCCCCAGGCCCATATCTTCCAGTACTTTTCCTATGCTTTGTGGAGGATTTTTATCATGTCATGCATTAACTTTAAGTCCTTTATCTATCTTTAATCAATTTCTGTGAGTAGAGAGAGGTGTGGGTCCAGTTTCAGTTTTATGCATGTGGATATCCTGTTCTCCCAGCACCATTTATTGAATAGGGAGTCTTTCCCCAGTGTATGTTCTTGTTTGGTTCAGGTGGCTGTAACTTGTTGGTTTCATTTCCTGGTTTTCTATTCTATTCCAAATGTCTATGTCTTTATTTTTGTGCCAGTACCATGCTGTCTTGACCACTATGGCTTGTAGTACAACCTAAAATCTGCTATGCTGGTGCCCTGGCTTTATTTTTATTACTAAGACTTGGTTCCATACAAAACATAGAATCCTTTTTTCTAAGTCTTGAAAGTACCATGTTGGTATTTTAATAAGGATGGCGTTGAATCGGTAGAGTGTTTTGGGAAGTATAGACATTTTAACAATGTTGATTCTTCCCAGCCATGGAAGATTGGAGTAAAGAAAAATTGCAGTACTTTTATCTTATGTTAAGTATGTTAATATTATAAGGTTTTATATTTCTATTATTATGATGTTTCTCTTCAGTAGGATAATTGTTATTCCTAAATATTTTAAAATGTTAAAATATTAATAACATTTTAATGCTTTATTTTATGATATAGCAGATTTAGAGATTGAATTCTTGCCTAGATGTATTATAATATTCCAGCTTAAACTCAGAAGTGGAGCAGAGAGATTTTGACCTTTAGTTAATCTATTCCTGAGTCTAGTTCTAATAGTATTCAAAAAGAAAGCAAGTCAAATATAAGAAAATGAAAACCATAGAAGATATAGATAAACATTGTTTAAATGGCATTAGTATTAGTAGCAATGTTTTAATGTATAGAAATATTGACAATTAGCACTTTCAAAGCCTAAATAATTCATGGGAAATTTTTCAGTAAATCATTTCATTCTCATCATGACCCTAAGAGTTAAGTGGTACACTCGTGCCTATGTTAGAATGAGGAAACAACAGTTGAGAACTATTGTTATTTATCAATACCAAAGCGCTAGAAGACATAAAGCTGAGCCTTGAGTCCTTGTCTTCTGCTCCCAAATTCCACAGTTGGTCACATTTGTTATCTCGTTGGATCTTCAGTTCATCCACTCTGAATTCAGAGCTGTGCACACATTCTACTGATGACTAGATAGGCCTTGGCGAAATAGCAATAGAACATCAGAGAGAACGCTGGCTTTCTGGTTTACAGACGGCATCTTCCTTCTGTGCCCTCACAGGGTGGCAGGCATGAGGGCCTCTCTTGGACTTCTTTTCTACGGGTTGTCTCTTATTCACAGGCCTCTACCCATGACCTAGTCACCTCCCAAAGGCCCCACCTCCTAACATCACCTTGGGCATTAGGATTTCAACAGGAGAATTCCAGGGTGACACAAACATTCAGACCCTAGAAACTCCTTTCCATCACTACTGTCCTTCTCTATTGATATTCAATGTTTTATTATTTAAATAATAATAATAATAAATGTATCCAGAAGACAAAGGCTTCAGTCCTACATCCTGAAAGAAATACATTCTCGCTCTACTCCTAGGCCTTTTTTTCTATGAAACTTTTCCTGACTTAAAGCAACATCACCAGCCCCTCTTATGTACTTCCTCAGCACTCTGTTTGTAGACAGATTATACTTTTGGTTTACATTCCTGTTCCCTGAAGAAACTGAGTATTTTTTTCAGGGACAAATTTTGTCTTCATCATCTTTAAGTCTCCAGTGCCCAGCGCAATGCCCTGTGTATTGCAAGTATAAATATTTGCTGAATGAATGACATTTGTTATTTTGTATACTCATTTAACAAACATTTGAGAGCCAGGAACTCCATTTACCGAGAGCCAGAAAGAAACTGCATTTCTCATAAAAACTATTTAAAATGGCTCTCATTCTGAGCAAAATCCTGATCATGTGTTTCATTTATTTATATGACACCATCAAATGATTAATTTAATATTTAAGAGCATATAAAAATAACCTTTTCCTTTGATAAAATAATGGTGACATATTACTTCTCTTGAAATAAGTTTATATTTTATAATACATAATAGTTTTATTTTCCTCAAATCCTTCTCCATTGTCATAAAATTATTCATGTGATTTGCCTTCAACGTTGTTTAGGTGATCAAAACATATTTAGAAAAGAGCCCAATTTCAAATCTCCACATTGACTAGAATTTAAATTATGCCTTTGATAAACGCTGCTTGTAACTATAGTCAATTATATTATACCTTTCAGACACTTATGTGTCAGAATGGAGGACTATTGCAGAAGACTCAAGAAGGATACAAAATATTTTAAAACAGAAGGTCCTATTAGGAAACTTTGAGTAACCATCATGTAACCCATAGAGGTAGAAGAAGTTTGAGTTGGACATACGAAAGTTACTGCATGATAATATGACTATATAAACCACTAAGAAAGACTGAATTCTGGCTGGAAATATTCCTTCCAACAGACCCATTCTGAACTATGTAGACATGGCCATGAAGGCATGCTTGCATTCTGCTTGAGTGATCCATAATCCTTCTAATCTTAAATGTTAATGGGTGGGGAAGACTGTTATTGTTCATTTCTGTCTTAAATTTTAGTGGGGAGAAGAGTGTTAATGTTAAAACTTGATACTTTTCTTTCATTCTCCCCTCAGCCAAATAAATAATCTATTGGCTTGGATTATTGTATTAATCCACATTGGACATTCTAATTCTACCCTAACCACCCCGTTCAGTATATTTTCGCCATAACAAGCAGAGTGATCTTGATAAAATGTTAGTCAAAGCATTTCAGTCCTCTGCTCAAAACTCTCCAATAACTTCCCATCCAACTTAGAATAAAAACCAAAATCTTTACAGTGGCCTACAAGTCCCCACACCTTCCGTCCTCATTAGCTCCCTGACTTATCTCTTCCTTTCTTATACACTCCCACAACATCGGCTTCTTTGCTGCTCCCTGAAAGTACTCTTTACCTCAGGACCTTTGTATCTCCCATTCCTCTGCCTGGAATGTTATTCCACAAGACAAATATCTGGCTCCCTTCCTCATCTTTTTAGAACTTTATTCACATGTCATCTTGGTGAAGCCTTCCCTGGTGTTCCTATCTAAAGTTCAATCCCTAATTCTCCTTTTTTATTTTACTTTTCTCCATTGCAGTTATTACCACCTATGTACTTTATCTATTAATAGTTTTGCATGCATCTTTTTTTTTCCCTAAAACTAAGGGATTTCTCATTGCTCTTTTTACTCTTGTATTTACAGAACATAGAACAATGTCCAGTCATTGCAGCTATTAATAATATATGTGGATTGATGACTTAATGAATCTGACTTTTTTTTTCTATATCATGTATCTTAATCCATGCCATTGTAGAACACTTGAGATTGGATAATGTATAAAGAACAGAAATTTATTTCTCACAGTTCTGGAATCTGAGAAGTCTAAGATCAAGATGCAGAGAGGTTTGGGGTCTGGTAAGAACCATTTCCAAGATAGCACCTTGAAGGCCACATTCTTCAGAGGGTAGGGACACTGTTCTCCACATGGCAGAAGAGCAGAAGGAGGTGAACCTACTGCGTAAAGCCCCTGTTACTGTGGCATTAAGCCACTCGCGAGAGCTTCACATGCATGACCTAAACATCTCCCATTTGGCCCAACTTCCCAGCACTGTTACGTTGGAAATTAAATTCCTAACACACAAATTTTGGTGAGGACAACCATTCAAACCATAGCGTCAGGTTATCTAGGATGGTTACCAGTAATTTATTGTTTATATAAAAGCCCACATTTTCTTGATTTTTGCTTCCTTGTTTCATGGAGTTTGTGAAAGAAGAGTCAAAGATGCCATATGAAAATCCACATATTGCTCATGCCAATGGTGTCTCAAAGTGTGGTCCCTGAGCCAGCAGCCTCAGCATCACATGGGAACTTCTTATAAATAAATGCACATTCTTAAACCCCACCTCAGATCTCCTGAATCTATTGTATTTTAATTATAAGCTCTCTAGGTGAATCTGATGTATACTAAAGTTTTAGATCCATTGACTTATTGTATTAAGTTCACTAAACTGGGAATGACAGTTGAGCTTTTAATGCATTCATTTTTTCCTATTAGAGATTTCAAGTTTTTCTGGATAAATTAGGTTTGAAAATATTTTGACTTCAGTAAATATTAAGTGAGTTTTTTTCTTTATGACTCCATATATGCTCTTTCATTTCATGCCCATGGTCATTCTCCCAGGTGGGTCCTAACATCTCACATGTGAGTTATCACAAAGGCCTTCTCACTAGTCTGCCTTCACTAACTAGTCTTCTAATTATTCTCGATGTACTAATACATTTTCTTGAATACAGAATAAATTTTTTACTATTTTTTCTTTTTGAAATAAAGATACATCTTATTTAAAGTAATTAAAAAGTAAATTTCATGTAGTAAATTTTCTTATTTCCCCAAAAGATTATTTTTATGCCAAAGATCTATCTCAGGATAGAGGAAATCAGATTATTTTCCTACACTAATTTGTTTTGCTCTTTTCCTGCCCTCCTACAGCCCTGTTTTTCTCACCCTGCAGGTATTTTAATGTGAAAAATGTACATTAATCAATCTGGCTAATTTTAGGGATGACATCAGTTATAGAATGATTCATTGCATAAATGTGACCTAAAAGCAGTTACATGCTCAGAGCTAATAGTCTTTTCATTAAAGAACAGTTTGCAGCTGCTTCCTTTCTGATTCATTTGGAGTTTTGCTTATGCCCAGTAGATTCTCACCAGCATCTCTCCAAGTCCATTTCTATAGTTCATGAACCAACTGCTCATGGAGCACAACACCGCACATGGAAGAGAACTCACACAGTGTGAACCCTCTCCGTGCCCCACAGCTCTTTTCCCCTTCTACTTCTCTGTCCTTTAAAATGCATTGCTTTTTCTTACTTTGCTGCTCTGAGGAACACAGGTTATTTCCTGTAAGCCAAGTTTTTTATGATCACTCTAAAACTGGATGCAGCACACAGCAGCAAAGTCATCATAATGCAGCTTTCAGGATTCATTGGGAGGTCTTGATTGAGTCAGGGCACTCCAGAGCGTCTATGCTGATAGCTAATGATCTTTCTCTTTTCTTCTCAACTTTGGCTTTTCCCTTGGTTCTTGAGACCTTCTTTGGAGGAGGGGGGTTCTCATTAATTGGCCTGAATTGCCACAATCACCACATAGCAATGGGAAGTAAACAAACCTCCCTGTGTGCCTACATAATGGTAGAGTGCAAGCAACACTTCTAAATTAAGTTCACATAAATTTAATTTTTGGCTCCCAGCCTTAGCTGTACATTGGAACCATCAATTAAATTTGACCCTCCGAAGGTACTGTATGACCACCTCTATTTCAGATCTCCCTGGGTAATTGCTAATGAGGAGTCAGGGCTGAGAACCACTGATGAGCTCCCAGAACACAGGCTATCCCACTTGTGTAGGAGATTGGTAAACAGGCTTACAATTACATTTTTTGTACCTGAAAAGGGCCTAACAAGCTAATAATAGACCTAACTCTTACTGCCTTATGAATCTCTCATTTAAATTCTGTTTGCAAGCAAGTTTTATATATGTCACCTGAAAGCTGAAATAATAAAATTTAGCTGACTGCTTTGAAAACAAAGAAAGAATATAGTCAAATAAGGAACAACATCATTATGTCAGGGATTGGCAACAAAAGTATCCTCACTGTGGACTTTATGGGCTATAGTGAAAAAAGGGCACTCATTCTCCTTGGGTCCTGAGGCGTATGGTTAACTAACTCACAGTATGAATGAATGTAGGGTGAAGTGCCTTGTGATGGAATTTTACTACATTTCTCATTGGGAATACACCCTTGACATCTTTTATGCCTAAATTTATTTATTTATTTATTTATTTATTTATTTATTTGCAGTTTTTGGCCGGGGTTGGGTTTGAACCCGCCACCTCTGGTATATGGGGACAGCGCCCTACTCCTTGAGCCACAGGCGCCATCCCTATGCCTAAATTTAGACCACTGAAAGGATTTATTAAAAAGCAATTAAATTAGAATGTAGAAAAATGTACACATCATAAAACATAACTTTTCTTTTTTGTTCTTTTTTGGTTTTTATTTGCATTTTTATTTATTTATTTATTTTATTTTATTGTTAAATCATAGCTGTGTACATTAGTGCAATCAAGGGGTACAATGTGCTGGTTTCATATACAATCTGAAATATTCTCATCAAACTGTTCAACGCACCCTTCATGGTATTTTCTTAGTTATTGTATGTAGACATTTTGTCTAAAACATAATTTGTTTTTGCAATTATAAAACTATCACAGGATATTGTACTTAATATGTCTTAAACATTAATTCTATCTCAGGTCTATTCCTTTTAATTGTCACTTACACTATTAAAATAGCAGCAAGAATTAGAAGATACTAACTTAATGAACCATAGTAATTTTTAAAAGTAATCATTGCAAACAAAAGCAATTCCAAGCCATACTCACAATTTATTTCTTATTTTTATTCAAAAATTTTTAAAAATTGAAATTTAATTGATATAACTATAATAAAATAAAATAGATATGACAGCGTGGCATACACATATAAACAAGGAGGTTTTTCATATATAAATATCACTTTTTTAGCCCCTTTAATATTTCCCATGACATTTAACATAATACTGGTAATTGAGATGCACTCAAAAAAATAATTTTCTACTGGATGCAAGATTCTAGCCTCATTAAGAATACATGAGATAATAGAGAAGGCAAACTCTAGTTTGATATCTATTTAGCTCAGTTTCATGACCATTAAGTATACCTAAAAATATATGAAAGAGGCTCAGCATGGTGCCTCACACCTGTAATTGGAGGCTGAGGCGGGTGGATCACTTGAGCTCATGAGTTTGAGACCAGCCTGAGCAAGAAGGAGACTGCATCTCTAAAAATACCTGGGTATTGTGGTGGGTGCCTTTAATCCCAGCTACTTGGGAGGCTGAGGCAAGAGGGCCACTTGAGCCCAAGAGTCTGAGATTGCTGTGAACTACGAAGCATGGCACTCTATGGGGGCAAGAAAGTGGGATTCTACTTTAAAGAAAAAAGAAAGAAAGAAAGAAAGAAATATATGAAAGAATTTAAAACTTAGAATAAACTCAGTAATAGCTTATTAAGCAAACTTTATTCACAAACACAGGGCGAGGCACTTTGAGGAAGAAGGCCTCCTCTTCTTAATACATTGACTGACATTAATAGACACTCTAGGAGTATTACTGATGAATTAAAGAATAAATATAAAACATGACTTCTATCCTTTAGGAACCAACATTCTACTTGGGGGTGGGAAACAAAAACATAGATAACTGTGAAATAGGAAAGACTATAGGAAATTCTTTAATGGAGGTGCCAACTAGAATGGAAGCAGTTAATATAATTACTGCATCGGTGTGAAAGTATTATTCCAACAGAAAGACAATCTGGAAAACTCTGTGAGTTAGGTAATATTTGAAGTAGGGCTTAAAAGCAGAGGAGAACTTGTAAAAAGTAGACATTTTTACAATGGGGGGAAAGGACTTTAGAAGGGGAGGGAAATAGAATGACTTGGTGGAAGGATGTGGTAATAAGACTAATGTAGGGTACAAATTGTGGAGGGCTTTGAAAGAGAGGCTACAATTATTTTCTATATAGTGTGGTGCTCTCAAGGCCCTTGGGAAGGATGTGGCATAGGTCGTTTTTAGAAGAATTACTTCAAAGGCAATGTTCAGAACAACTTGGGAAAGGCAGAGGCTGGAAGTGAGAGTTTGGGAGATTGCATACACATAACAGATGAGGAAGAGGTGAGCCAAGGGACTGAATGAATGAACTCAATTTGGAAATTATCTTAGATGGCAAAACAGTAGATTTTGAAGACTGGTTGTAGGTAAGGGATGGTGGAGAGTGAGAAATTTTCATTTCAGAACAATTAGTGATATGTCTACTTTGTAAAGACTGTATTTCTGGAATATGTAACATCAGAATGATACTGGAAGGTTCCAGTGCAAATTTTGAAGAGGAATATTTTCCAAATAGCTATATTGCTTAATGCACTTTGAAAAAGAATGGCAAGATAAAGAAGTAAGTGTGAAAGGGTTGAAAGAAGAAGATGAGTTGAAAGCCCAGAACCACTGGCAGCTATGAACGTGGCAAGAGCTAAAGGGAAAACTATTACAATATGAGCAGTGTCTTGAAGGTGTGCATATCACCAGAAAGCTGTGAGCAGAGGTTAGGATGAATGAATGTGAGTAAGCATCAACTCAGTGAGTTGCCCCGTTACAAGTAGGTGGACAACTTAAAGAGTAAAGTAAAGCAAGAAAGGTAGTCATCATGAGGAATTGGCCTAAACGGGTAACTTTGAATCAGGATGTTGGGGAGGATCACAACTGAGTGTGAGGACATATGTGACTTGGTAATGAGTTGTCAACTTGTTACTCTATTTTTAACATAAAATATCAGCAGAAACATTGTGAAGACTAAATAAATATTAGGTACTATTATTTTTTTCTTTCCAGGAGATGAAATAATAATAATAATGATGATGATGATGATGATTTATCTGATTTACCACCCTCCATCAGCTTGCTGTCATTGATTTGTTAGTCACACTTCACTGTTAGAAACCCACCGACTTCCAGCAGGCTGCAATGTCAAGCTTTGGGCTTAGAGGGCAGACCCGAGCTGGAACTAAAGAGGAGTATGTACAGATGAGGAAACGCGAAACGTCCTCACCCGGAAGGCTAGGCCCCTTGGGGCTCGCTAATACTTAGATGGAATCTTAAGCTTTAAATCAAATAGCGATGCCTTTAAAACAGCAACAGTGACGGTTCATACCATTCGGAGTTCAGTGGATTCAGTCAATTTTAAATAGTTTAAGAAATTTCCTATCTAGCAATTAATTCGTGTCACGAACTTACCTATTTTCATAACTGACTGGATGAGACAGAAACATGTCACCTTTGCTTCTGTCGTACGAAAGAAAGGGAAAGCTATAGCACCACCTGGGATTCAGATGTAATCACGCTTACCGGAATAACCGTGCGGACAGACACAAGTGTATCTTCCTATTTCATTGAGGCACGTAGCCTCATTCTTGCAGGGATCTGAAACGCATTCATCCACCTCCAAGTCACAGTGCCTGCCTTGGTATCCCGGGACACAGAAGCAGGAGTAACTATTGACCCCATCCTGGCACAGGGCCCAGTTGTGGCAGGGGCTGGAGGCGCACTCGTCCACGTCTGTTTCACAGAATCTCCCGGCGTATCCCGCAGGGCAGGTGCAGACAGGGTGACGAGGGTCAGGACGGCAGGTACCGCCGTGCTGGCAGGAGCTCGTGCCACAGGGACCCACGGTGGTGTCACAGGCCGCCCCACTATACCCGAGAGGACATTCGCACAGAAAGCTCATTGCTCCTGTGTTTATGCAGGTGGCGGTCCCGTGACAGGGACTGGAGAGACAAGGGTCTTCCACGTTGTCACAGTCTTTGTCCGGATTATTGGCTGTGTCTGAACAACGGCAATTATTATCTTTTGAAAAACTCTTGCACGAGGAATTGTTTTGGCAAGAATTCGAGAGGCACCTGGTGGTGTTTTTATTGCAAAAGGAATCTACAAAGAAATAAAAAATATCAAGATTAAATTTACAAATCACTGAAGATAATGTTAAAGAACTTTCTTCCTGACCCTTGTGCCACCACGAAGAAGCTCATTAATGAAATACATCATTGGCCACATTCTAATGATGAGTTTTAATTCTTTATTTGTCAAAACTTTTCGTATGGTTGCTGATAAGAAGCAAAATGGGTGGTTTGAGATACTTTCTTCTTCATATTGCCTTTCTCATGTGTAAGTGGAATTGAGCAACGGTGAATTGGAGCAGCTGTTAAACTTTCTTAGCTACACAGAATTTTGAAATTCATATTGTCTCATGGAAGATTTTGGTGAATACTAGGCGACGAGTCGCAAAACTATTTCTGAATAAATTGTGTAACTGTAACTAAAAAATTAAAAAACAATAAAATTCTGACTTACTGAAGATCTACCCCCGCACTAAACATGCTAGGTATTTAACATTTATCATTTCTTATCCTCACACCTACAGTTTGCAGATGACAGATTAAGTCCCTGTAAGGAAATTGATGTGTAAAATTTGCAGACTTTCATCTTCCTGAAAACATGTCTATTCTAGGAACACATTTTTGAAATCCTAACTAGAATAACAACCTCCAGGAAAGCTAAAGTTCTGTAATTTCCTCCCCCCAAATTCTTTGGATACTTGCATGTGTATAAATTTTTCCTGAATATGCATACATTATGGCACAGCATTTATATTTTCTTAATCTTGTATATCAAGAAGCTTGATGATTTGGCAACTCAATTATATCAGGCCACAAAACACTGCCTTTTCATGTGGATTAATCTAGTACATTATTCTCTTATTTTCACTTGCTTTCTCACACCGTTGCTCAAAAACACTATAGCAGATAAAAGTACAGGCCTGTAGTTTTAAAAGGTTACAAAAAAGAGCATTTGCTTTTAAGTCACGAGATCCAAGTAAGCCCTTCATAATAGCCTGGGCAAACTCAAGGGAAAGCACTCTCTATAGATCTCTATATGTCCCTCTAAGCACTCTCTATAGATCCCTCTTTCCTCCTCTTTGCTTCTCTTTTTCTTTCTCTTCTGATATATATGTCTTATACATACCATATTTAACATATATGTAGGTGATCCTCAACTAACAAATACAATGAGGTTGGCTTGTTGCTCCGATTATTGCTGGACAAAATATTGAAAGAAAAGAATAAGCTCAGAGATTTGAATTTCCAACTTAAGCACTAAAAGAAAGACTTGAAAACTTCTATGTGTCCCCTGGTCTTTTGCAGCTGCAGGGCTAACATTGTCTAAGATCAAATGCTGAATTGCATCCTGTAAATGTCCGCATTACAATGCAGGTTGAATTCATGGTCTACTAAGGAGTTTACTGTAATGGCATTGACTGAGAACAAACTGGGTTCTTCTAGTTTAAATGGAATATATGGGGAGGCTATTTTTGGAGCTGAGGAAGGACATGGAGCCTTAAGTTCTGATCAGTCTTCTTTGGTAGTGGTAGTAGCCCTGTTATCCCCATATGAAAAGATTAACTCTGCATTGCCTGAAGAAATAAATGGCTTCCCCTAGAGCAGTTGTTAGCCTATATTATGCTGATTCTTTCAGAACCTACTCTCACCTGTAACTAGGTTCAAGTTCCAGCAGGGCCCTAAAGATGAGGTACAATTCATGGGAAGATATGCTGCACTTCAAAAATTACTTGAGTTTCTAAATGTATACAGACAGTAAACGGGGAAAAAGCACATGTGGGAATGAATATTGACAGTGTGGGACGAGGTTGACTAAAATACGGACCAAAAGATGACAGGTAGTGACTTGGAAATGCTGGATCTGCCTTCAGTTTAATATAAAGGAAAGGATTCAGAAGCTTAAGGAAACAAGAGTGTTAGGGTAGATTTGTCATTTATGACTTACTCACACTGGCTAAGTCCAGAAGACACATTATTTCACCACCACCATGAGAATTAATTTTGTGAGAAAAGACTTGCCATCCTTGAAGAGCTTTGTGATCACTTGTCTCTGTAAGCCGGAAGTTACAGTGTGAACTATAGTCACTGAATTGGGAAACCTAAAAGCAATAAAAGTCATTGGATCCAGCAGTGGCAGGGGCCAAGTGGTGGCATTAAACCACAGTGGCAGGGGTGGGGTTTATGCATGGGCTGTTATGTGGAATTCAACCCTCCATGGCTCACCTGACTATCCCTGCGCTTCCAATCTACTGGCAGTGAAGACTAATATTGAGTCCCTAAAATGGCATCATTTCTTGGGGTGATCAGCCAGCTACCTGGTGGCAGGTTGATTACTTTGGGCTAATTTCACCGTGAAAGGGATAGTATTTTCCTCTTAAAGGAATAGACACTGTGGATATGGATTTGCCTGACCTGCACACAAAGCTTTTGCCAACGCTAGCACCCATGGACTTACCGAATGTCTTATGTACTGTTATGGTAGTTCACACAGCATTGCTTCCAACCAAGTGACCCACGTGGCCACAAAAGAAGTGGGGTAATGGGCCCATGTTATGGAATTAACTAGTTTTACCATGTTCCCAGTCATCCTGAAGCAACCAGTTTGATAGAAATGAGAAATGGCTTTTTGAAGACTCAACTGCAGTGCCACCTACGTGCCAATACCTTGTAGGGATCAACAAGGTTCTACAGAAAGCTATATGTACTTTTTTTTTTTTTTTTATAGATAAAAATATGCACCATAGATGTGGCCCGACCCATCACCCTCCCTTCACCCAAACCTCCCCCCTCCCTTCCCCTTCCTTGGTCCTTTCCTCATAGTCTTGTGGTATAGTTGGGTTATAGCCTTCATGTGAAAGCTATAGTTTACCTTACTTTGAATCAGCATTTAATCTATGGGGTTGTTTCTTTGATAACCAAGATTCCTAAGGAGTCAAATGACTAGGACTATCACTCACTATTACCCATACTAACCCAAATTTTTTTTCCTGTTTTTATGACCTCATGCTCTTCTTGACTACAGGTCTTACTTCTAAAGGGAGATATTCTTCTACCCAGAAGCACAACAATGATTGCTTTGAATTAGAAAGTAAGACTGCAACCTGACCACCTTGGACTCCACATGCCCCCAAATTGACAAGGAAGGGAATTATTGTGCTGCTGGGATTATTGATCCTGACCACCTAGGAGAAATTGGGCTATTACTCTCCACAGTGAGATAAGGAAGGTTATAACACAGGAGACCTTTAAGAATGTCTCAATATTATCATGCCCTGTCTTTGATCCCAATGGAAAACTACAACAACCCAATACAAGCTGGACTACTAATAGCCAAGACCCCTTAGGAATGAAGGTTTGAGTAACTTCATCAAGTAAAAACCCGGGACCAGCTGAGGTGCTTGCTAAAGGTAAAGGAAATACAGAATTAGTCGTATAGGAAGGGAAATATCAACTACAACCACATTATAAGTTGCAGAATTGAAAATTAAAATTATCTTTAGCATTTTTCCTTATTTTGTTATAAATATGTCTGCATGAGTGTGTATCTTACATATATATATACACACAATCTTTCTTTTCTTTTCTCCGTTATTCTCTTATCATGTAACATAGGATATAGTAACTTTACATCATAGTACTTAAATATTGGTAATTTTACATCATAGTATTAAGTTATGGGATATCAAGAAGAGTAAACATCGCTCAGGGTATTTACCTCCTCTTCTGGATAAAGGGTTAATGCATATATGATTGTACACAGGAAAGTTGTCTCCTTAGGAAGTTATGATCATATTGTTGTCTTTATTTGGAGATTAAGTATGGTTTTAAGATGCTTATGGGTGCCAAGTTAACAAGGAGTAGACTTGGGATGGCTATTCACATGTGTAATGTGAATGGGCCATGAGCTACTGAAATACTTGTTTAAATGTTATTTTCGGGTTTGTTTGTGAATCTGGATGAGGTTAACATTTGAACCAGTAGACTGAGTAAAGGATATTGTCCTCTCCAGTGTGGTGGACTCATCCAATAGAACGAAGGTCTAAATTGGATAAAAAGCTAAGTACAAAAGAATTGTTTCTTGCTGATTGACTTTCTTCAAGCTTTACCATCAGTTTTTTCTTAGCTTCAGACTCAAATAGAGTCTGGAACTTGTACTTGTACCATGAGCTCTGGTGGATCTCAGGACCCTGGACTTGGACAGGAACTATACTATTGGCTCTCCTGGGTCTCCAGCTCACCTACTGCAGATCTTGGACTTCTCAGCCTCCGTAATCCTGCAACTCAATTCCTTATAGTAAATTAGTCTCTCTCTCTCTCCCTCCCTCTCCACAAACACACACATACACACACACACAGAGGATACCAAAAATATATCAAACACATACACACACAGGATACCAAAAATATATACACATTTTAAGAGATATTATTTATGTATTATTTGCTGAAGCTAAACTGAAGGTACTGTTACTTATTACGTGTGCCTAGACATGCTGTGCACATCTATTTTACCTGAATATACAAATTTTAAGAGACCTTTTTGGAAGTAAATCAAGTGTTCCCCCAAAGTGTATGAACTGCAGGTAAAATAAATATATATACACACACACTATTGATTCTGAAAATATTCAGAAAAATATACTTTGTCTCCCTCTATATTCTGGGCCTATGTATAATACTACCTCTCACATTCCAGGTAGCCAATACATACTTATTGGAAGAAGGAGGGAAACGTCATCATAGAAACAGGCAAGGGTGGTATGGGAGCGCAGGGCATGGGGAAAGTTTGCCAGGGTAAGCCTCATTGAGGAAAATGTATTTGAGATGTTTTTCTAAATGAATGCAAGCAGAAGAAGAATATTATTTTCAGTCAAAAGAACAAAAGTGTAAGAGGTATTGGCATTCTCTGTGAATAATAAGAAAAATGTAATGGGGAAGAAAAATGAAGAGATAATTACTAGTTCAAACATTTGGCAGCTTTTAAAGTTTTTGTGTCAAACTAAAAAAAATACAGTCAAGTGTTACACATGTAGCTTTCCTAAATGCCCCCCCTTGGGAGGGGCATATTATGAATTTTATATCTTAGATTTTTTTTTTTTTTAAGTGGGGATGGCAATGATGATGGTAATGATGATTGTGCCATGAATTGAAGTATTAGTGTGGAAAGATAGTAAAGGAACTTAGCATTTATATGCAAGTTTCTTCCAGTTCAACTTTTAAAATAGAATTTTAACAACATTTGTTTAAAGCATTTTATAGGTAGAAAGTCTAAGGTTTACAAAAGCAAGTCATTTTTCCACAGTAGAATTTGAACCTCTAAACTGTTTGATTCTGAAGCCTATTTCTTTTCACTGTATCATTTTAGAAGTTAGGATACTTATTGGGCAAAGCTTTCTATTTAAACATGGTGGCTTTTAAATGTATGTTTACTTCTGCTACTTTTCAAAACCCAGTTAAAGACAGAAAAGGATGTAAGATGAGCACATTAACATTTGCCATTAGCAAAACAGAAATTGAAAACAGAATCACTATACACCCACAAGTATGGCTAAAATAATCAAAATTTCTGTTTTCTACAGTTTCTTTCCATTATTATTCAAGTAAAATATTTTCTGACTTTCATTGTCATTTATTCTTTGACTCAAAAAATTTATAAAACTAAATTAGGTCAAGTGTGTTAATTATATTATTCAGACCTTTTATAGTATGGCTCTTTTTTTTTTTATTGAGACTGATGTGCTATCGTGATTATAAGCTTTCTATTTTTCCATTTAATTCTGATAAGTTTTGCCTTTATATTCCAAAACCATATTTTTATGTTCATAGAAATTAAGAATAGCTACATCATCCTGCTGGTTTGACCCCCAAATATTTGTGCTTACCAAATATTCTCTTTGTCTTTAATCATGTATCAGTGCTTAAAAGCCTACTTTTACTGTTATTAGTATTGTTGTATTGCTTAAATGTGCCGTATTTTGGTAGGTGAATTGCAAATGATCTAGCTAGCTTTAAAAACAGTTCCAAACTCTTAAAAATTTAAACATACACTTAATACATGACCCAAAAATTCTACTCCTGGGTATTTATTGAGGATAAATGAAAACATGTCCACCCAAAAACTTATATTTAAATATTCATAATAGCTTTATTCATAATTATCAACAACTAGGAAAAAACTATTTTCATCAACTGGTGAATAAATCTTAATACATCCACACACTGAAATACTGCTTAGTAACAAAAAGGAGCAAAATATATAATAATATGGCAGAATGTCTTATGCCAAGTGAAGAAAACCAGATGCAAAGAGGGCATGATGTGTAATTTCACTTACGTCACATTGTCAAGAAAGCAAATGTTTGACTTATTTTTGGTGAAGGTGGTAAGGGTCTAACTTCATTCTTTGGATTATGAATATCCAGTTTTCTCAGCACCACTTGTTGAAAATATTATTCTTTCTCCTCTGAGTAGCATTAGTAACTTTGTCAAAGATCATTTTGCCTGGTTTATTTCCGGGTTTGTTCTCTATTCTGTTTCACTGGTCTATTATGTTTGTCTTTCTGTTAGTGCCATGCTGTTTTGATCACAGTAGATTTGTCATGTTTTAAAATCAAGATGTTTGAGGACTCTTTTTTTTTTTTTTCCCTTTTTTGTAGTTGTTTTGGCTGTTTGGAATCCTTGGATATGCTACATGAATTTTAGGGTGGTTTTTCTATTTCTACAAAAAATGCCAGTGGGATTGTGATAGAGATTGCATGACATCTGTACATCATTTTAGATTGATACATTTTTAAAATACTGTCTTCCATTTAGTGAACATGGGCTATCTGTCCCTTTATTTTTGTCTTCTCTAATATAGTTCCACACTGTTTTGTAGTTTATGATGTGGAAGTCTTTCACTCTCTTGGTTAAGTTTATTCTTAAGTACTTTATTCATTTTAATCCTATCATAAATGTGATTGTATTCCTAATTTCCTTTCCAAAATTGTTCATTGTTAGACTACAGAAATGCAACTGATCTTTGTGTGTTGAGATTATATTCTACAACTTTGCCGAATTTATTAGTTCTAACAGTTTTAGCTTGTGTGTGTGTGTGTGTGTGATCTTTAGGGCTTTCTATACACCATGTCATGTCATCTGAAAACAGAGATCTTACATGTTCTTTTTTTATTTAAGTCTAATTTATTGCTTTTTCTTGCTCAATTCCTCTACTTAGTTCTTCCAGTATTATGTTGAATAGAAGTGGCAAGACATTAAAATAATTTCTTTCCTAGTTTGTTGAGTTATTTTCTTTAATCATGAAAATGTATTAAATTTGGTCAAGTGTTTTTTCTGCATTGATTGAGATGATCTTGGGGTGATATATTACATTGATTTATTTTTTATGTTAGTTATTTTTATGTTTCCATTCCAAGAATAAATTCTCACTTGATCATGACATAATTTTTAATGCATTGTTGAATTCTATCTGCTAGTATTTTGTTGAGTATTTTTGCATCAATATTCAAAATTGATCAATTTTATTGTAGTTAAATTATACCTCAATATATATGGCTCCCCCAAATTTTAGAAAAACACAGAAAGAAAATAGGCAAAACCTTACAAAAGCAAAGAGAAAGGTTGAGGGTATAAACAGCAATAAATAAAACCACACATGTATCCAGACATAATTGGAGGCTGTACTGCAGATGGGCAAGTAGTAATAGACTCACTATATTAGAGAGAGAAAAATTCCAAGCCAGCAGTGACGGAATTTTTTGAACTAAGTCAGTTTATTCCACTGACCACCAAAAACATTCAGGAATCAGGGTTCCCAGTTCTTCTGAAATGATGATACAAGTAGCATTGTAAATAGGAAAGTTAGTTGAAACATCTTATCTGAATGTGTTAGACCCTTAAATTCCATCTTTCATTCTAAGAAACAGAACAATTGCCCTTTCCTTCATGAAGGCAAATTTGGAGACATGGGCAGGCACTACCATTGGTGAGGAGGAGTGACTGGGAAAGTGCTGGAGGTTTGGGCTGGAACTCATGTTATAACAAGGGACTTAACTTCCATACATAGAATTGCAAGGTTCTCTCTAACCTACTTCCTAATTCAGCCCTCAAAAATGTCACTAGACAGATTTACCCCCCAAACAGGAAAGTGAATTTTTTCTCCTGCTGGCTGGAGAGAAAATGATAGCAAATAACGATACCAGATTCTCCACAATGAATGAGCTCTAGAGTGGCAAGCCCTCCATAAAAGCTGACAAACCCTGAATTACCCACAAAAGGCTTTCAAGTCGCTCTTTTTAAAAAGTATACATACTTAAGAGTACATATGAATCGTGCATATGCACATACAGGGCATAGTTACCCTTTAATTGAAATTATACTTTCATAGATATGGGGCATAGTTACCCTTTAATTTACTTTCATTCCACTCTAAAGAATAATGACACATGAACATATTCATGATAAATGAATGTCCCTGTATCCAATAATCAGTTTAAGAAAGCAGAGTACCAGCTTCTTATATACTGATCACATGAGATTACCAGAAACTTGAAGAAAATCTCTAAGATAAACACAGAGAGCCAAACATCAAATTTCAATGAAATGTGACTCAGAAGAAACAACCTAGGGAGTAGGAAAAACTTCATTAAAAAATCTATAAGTAATATGTTCAAAGAATTTAGGCAGCATACTGCAGTAATGAAATAAGTATAGGAGGCTATTAAAATAAACTCCTAGAAAACAAAGCAGATCTTTGAAATGAAAAATATAGGAACATAAATAATAAATCCAACTGAGTGACTGGAAGATAAAGTTAAGAAAAACTCTCAAATACTAGAAAAAATACTAAGAGAAGGAAAAGAGGAGAGAAAAAAATAGAAGGCAGCAAATCAATCAAGGAGGAGTCAAAATGATAAAACACCTAAAACAGTGTTGGTTGTGAAGGAGGCAATGAAAGGAGGGAGGAGGAAATTACAATTATGACAGGCAAGAACTAAAACAGTAAGTTTAGAGACTCAGAGATTCCACAGAGTGCCCAAGAAAACTGATGAGAGATGAATTTACACCAAAACACATTGCAGAACATCAGAACATTAGGACACAAAGAACACATCCTCAAACCTTTTATGAGATGGGACAGCAAACAGTGTATTTACAAAGCAAGAAATCATTAATTTATCAACAGAAGCATAGGACACTTGAGGATATTAGAACAATGCCTTAAAAATGCTGACATGAAACCATTTCCAAATTAGTATTCTCTGCCCAGTTAATCTACTAACCAAATTTGAAGAGAAGAAAAACAGTTTCAAGAATTAAGATTCAAAATTTCAGCTTTCATATTCTGTTTTCAGGAAGATTCTGGGGAATGCATTCCATAAAAATGAAGGCACTATGATGTAAGCCCTCCAATTTGTACAAATAATCAACACACTGAAAATGGTATAAATGTATTTATGAGCTATGTACAAAAAAGACTTAAAAAAAAAAAAACAGTAATAGCCTAGAAATGGAACCTATGAAGCTGGGTTTTTAACCTTAGCACTATTGACATTTTAGGCTGGGTAATGTTTTGCTGTGTTGCACATTTAGGCATGTGATTCTGGGGATACAACAAAGTATGGAAAAAAGAGATTGGGCTTTAGATGTTGGCAGATTTGGGTCAAAATTAAAACTACCACTCAGTGGTGTGGCCTTGTGAAAATTAAAAAAAAAAAAAAAAAAAAAAATGAAGGCACAGGTCAGGAAAGAGAACCTAGGAGACCAGGACTCTAACAAAGGAAAGAAACAAAAGTTGCTGAAAAGAGGCTCCCACGTCCCAGACGTGCTTCCCACGTAGACATTAACCAATGCTGCAAGTGGCGAGACAGAGTAGAGCTCGAGAAAGAATTTCTCCAAAAAGGTAAATGTATGGAGTACCATACAGAGACATAATCGAAAACTAAACAGACCAATTTAAAAAACAAAACAACTTTCACTGGCATTAATTCTGGAGAAAACTAAGTCATGTACAAAAAGAAAATGAAATCAGTTATGTAATTGAAGTCACTAAGTAAATTGAAAGGAATAGGCAGTCAGTATGTAATTGAAGAGAACATGACTTTGTAATAGCTGTAATGGTGGTAATAATACAGTGCTAGAACTAATATTGAGAGCAGTAGCAGTGTGTGGGGTGGGGTGGGCGGGATTTGTGAACTGTAGTTAAAGTCTATCTTTACCGTAGTAGGTTTCCAATAAATTATTGCAGCATCTAAAACTGAAACAAAATTCCATCTATTATTTGGAAATATAAATGAAACATAAGAAACAGCTAGAAGAGTTTTAAGTATTCACTTTTGGTGAATGTACATTGGGGGTGAGAAACAGGAACGGGGAGTAACACGGGCATTACTGTTTCCCCTGTAATCCACAGACTTTCACATTGTTACTGAATACATTTGATAGAAGTATTTTTAAAACAGCATACATATATTTATAATCTGCTTACCAACCCTATTGCCTATCGCTTTTCTTTTGCATACACCTTGAATTGTTTTTAGTACTGGTTCGGGAAAGATCATCTCAACCACACTCACTGTGCTCTCCTCAGGGGTGTCTGGTGTCATTGGGACCATTTGCTACATAGGTTGGTGAGTATTCCCATAGGTGAGATGCTAACAGGTCCTTTTGGAAATATAGCCCATGATATGGACATTATTAACTGATGCTACTGTACAACTGACTTCACTAAACAGCCAATTACATGTTCAAAATGAAAATTATATTTTTCAAACATATAAAGGAACAGCAATTTACTGCCTTATTAAAACTAACTAATTAAATAACCATAAATAAAAGCAGACCAGGTCAGACCAATGATGACAATGTCATGAGGTAAGGATTATGAGGGTTGCAATTTTTGTTCCCATGCTTGAAAAAAATGTAATATTTTATTATACCTGGGACATTGTGTGCACTTTCCGCGAACAAAATAATTTCCATACTGTTAACACCTTCAGAACAAGACTTAGACACACACATTAAAAAAAAAACAAAAAAAAAACCTTACATGATTATTTAAAATTATAGTTGGACTTTAGTTCCCAGAGAAGTGACCATAGAGAAATTTGTTCCCAGCTTTCATAGGAGATATACACAAAATAGGAAATGTTACTGGATGTAGATTGTAAATTATATTTTCAAACCAATTTATATAGTCTGCAAAATTGTTTCCTTGCAGTAGAGTTTGCCATCTACTGGCTGTTATGAATCCTACAACAGCAGGATTCAGACTTTTGTTCTTTCCTTCTTTCCTGCTCTCCTCCCCCCTTCCTTCCCTTCCATCCTCCCTCCCTTCCTTCCTTTTCTTTCTTTCAGCAGCAGAATTCCATTAAGAAAAAATGTCATGAATAATTCCAATGTGCAAAACTGGAAAGTAGTTTTAATGAGGTTGAAGCAGGAGACTGGGCCCCATAGCCCAGTTTAGGCAGACTCCTGCCTTTCCTGTATAGGAAGCCCTGGATTTTGAGACCAGAAATTTGAAAAACCTCTGCACAGGGCAGCACCTGTGGCTCAAAGGAGTGGGGCACCAGCCCCATATGCCAGAGGTGGTGGGTTCAAGCCCAGCCCCGGCCAAAAACTGTAAAAAACAAAACAAAACAAAAAAAAACCTCTGCACAGGGAGGAAGAAAAAATATATACATATATAAAAATAAATATATAATAAAAATATATATTTTGTATATATATTATAAAATTGTATACAATAAAATATATATTATATAGTTACTATAATTATTTCTGTATTTTCCATTGGCATTTCTAATGTTAAAATGAAATACTTTGCTGACAAGTAAAAATTTGATCTATTTAAAAAAGATGCAGATTCAAATAACACTAAATGTATTTTTTGCATATGAGTGTTTTCTAATAAGTAAATTTACTTGAGAAACAACCATAGTGGTAATTTACCTTAATTATAAGGTGGAGTATATTTATTCAGAGCAATGAAATGGTGCAAGGTGCTTTCGGGAAAGAGCATTTGCATTTCTCAGGTTATTATAAATAGCATTAATTCTTTTATCCTTGATGGTTTTCATGTACTTATCTATAAAATAGGTCATTTTTCAGACTGAAAATCATCAATTAAGAACCTGAAAACTTTATCCACTTTTTTTCATCATCAATATTTTTGTCAGCTGTTCTCTTTAGCAATCACAGGAGATTTGCCAGGAAGAGGATAGTGCTGTGGGGAGGAGCACTATCATACCAAGCCTGGTTCTGCTACTCAGAGCCTTGGTTTTCTCATCTGCAAAAAGAGAACGGTAGAACCTCCTTCTTGGTGAGGATTAAGTCACCAAATAAAATGCTTTGCAGATACATAGTCAATGTTCAATAAACGCGAGCTCTTATTACTATCATACGATGTTTAGAGGTAGTTTGGGTTCCTAAAGGAAAATTTAACAGACTAGTACAAAATATCACAATAAAAATAACTAAAAAAGGTACAATTTACTAAATAATTTTCAGTGAAAGAATTTTACTGTAGGAAACAAAACAAACCCAAGTATAACCTTACATGGAGAGCCACCAGTGCACGAATTCAACAAGCCATATATACCCTTCCCATAACGTACCCGGGCTTTGTCAAGATTAAAGACAAATATGGATGGAATAGAGCTAGAAAAGATCTATTCTCTAGTGTCTGGTTTTAGCAAGAAAAATCTTTAATATCTAACTATAAATTTGAGTGCCATTTAAATGTTTGGCTTAGAGAAATCCTAGCTTATGAAATGAGACTAAGGATTTAGTTGTTCAGAAGATCTGCTATATTGTACCTAACACTTATTTATTCAAAATAAATGCCCAATAAATGTTTCTTGAGTATTAATCATCAAAGCCGTGGTTCTTATCTTAATGATGTTTATGTATAAACTATGTACATGTAGATTGACATATATCTATAAATACATGTGAATGTATAATTATTGATCCTTTATCTTTTAAAAAATTGTTTTATTTAAATATCCTCACAATCACTATTTTTAGTCCTTAAAAATATATACTTTTTTGTTTCTTAATTTTTTTACCTTCTTTTCAGCCGTTTCTTAGAATTTACTAACAATTCTCTCCACAGTTTTCTAACTATACCTGCTCTAAGTCTCATTTTAATTGACATTAACTTTAAGAATCAGATTTATCCCCTGAAACACCACTTCCTTATTTCAGTTGAGAAGACTCTGGCCAAAGTTCATTGGTGTCACCTGTACCTCAATAACCTTCAGCAGAAGAAGGAAGGGTAGATACAGCTGCTCTTATTGCTCACATCCGGTTTAAAATAGTAATTTTTAATATGCATCATATTTAGCTAGATCAAACACTCCCTAATGTACTCCCATTAATATATATATAAAGTTATTCAGGCTCATTGCTCCAAGATGTGTATTTTTCTGTGTATTATTTTGTTTTTCCCTCAAGCTACTGGGAGATGGGTAGGGACTTGGGGAAGTCACTACTAGGGGTGGGAAGAGAATATGCCAGTTTGGGTATAGATAATTTGTTTTTTCAATATGTATTGTTGGCTTTCTTTGAAAAATGGAATAATTTTTTAAACATGCAAAGGAAAAGCTCTATTTTAGTTCTATCTTTAATATACATTCAATCTAAATTTACCTAAATAAAAATAGGAGAAAAATAGAGGAACTATGAACACAAAACTTGACATTCTCAACAACATCTAATGAATAGTTTCTTACATTCTTTCACATTAAAACATCATTTTATACAGATGATTTAAAAGTATTTGCTAATGAAATACAGTTAGAATGAAAGAGAAAGTACAAACAATGTTACTGGAGATAGAAATGTCAACATGTCCTGGTCTAAGAATTTCAGTTTATGAGAATGAAGTGGCTTATTGAATTCTCTTTAGTTTGACTTTTCCAGAGAATGAAATTTAATTCCAGGGTTGGGGAATGAGGGAGAAAGCAGGTACCAGAGGGACACATTTTTATTCAGGCCATAGACAAAAGGACTTGCACATGGTAGGTAATCAATAGAATTTTGTTGAATAATGAATGGATGAGCAGGAAATCCTGAATTCTCATTGAAGCCTGCCTGTGAAATGCCTACTTTGGCCTTTTTTTGATAAAACCGAGAAGAACAAATCATCAGTTAAATCACTTACTTTGATGTATAGTGTGGTAGAATCTGCATGGAGTTAAAATAAGACTTAAATGAGCTCTTTAAGGCCGTTCCTTTCCTTTGCATTCCAATGGCTTCGCTCTAATATGGTCTTATTCCATCTTAGATACCAAGTGGAGGCCAATTTAACGTAATGGAATGAGTATAGTTTTATGGTCAGAGATTTGAATTTTGGTTCCACTTTGTGACTTTAGGAAGATCGTTTGTCACTGAGCTTTAAGTTACTGATTTCTGAAGTAGATGATATGCAGCCATATGAATGGTGAGTCAGATCACAGCCTCTGGAGCCTGGGTTTAAATTTTAGCTCCGCCACTTACCAACTCCATGAATTGTATCAAGAGAACGCCTCTGTGCTCAGTTTCCATTTTTGTGAAAATGACACCTACCCCACAGAGTTGTTGTGAAGGTTGAATTAATGTTCACAAAATGCCCAGTAGAATTTGGCACGGAGTGAGCATCTTCAGCCATTATTAGTGGCAGTGTTGGTGTAATTATCATCAGGAGTGCAGGCACTATACATAACTTTCCTTGTAAAACTCAGGAAAGTAGTTTTGAAATCAATATAATCTGTCTGCTTTTAGTGCAGGGTTCAAAACTAAATATCTGGTCATCTTTCTATTGACTAGGAAAGTACCACATCCATAGTTGGTGCTTGATAAATGGATGCTTAAAAAAAAAGAGACTAGGCTTGGTGCCTGTCACTCAGTGGTTAGGACGCTGGCCACATGTACTGGGGCTGGTGGGTTCGAACCCAGCCAAGGCCTGCTAAACAACAATGACAACAATAACAACAGCAACAACAACAAAAATAGCCAGGTGTTGTGGCAGGCACCTGTAGTCTCAGCTACTTGGGCAAGAGAATCGTTTAAGCCCAAGAGTTGGAGGTTGCTGTGAGCTGAGATGCCAGAGCACTCTATCCAGAGTAACATAGAGAGACTCTGTCTCAAAAAACAAAACATAAGACTATATGAAACTGGCAAGAGAATTCTGAATTTGGAGGATTCAAAGAAGTACAACTTTATCCTTAGTGCACATTCTCTGAGAATCATACCAAATAATCCAAGTAGGTGCCCAAAGTTGTCAACTTAATATTTACCACATGACTCAATACAAACTCTCTGAAACACTATTATTTTACTCCAGTTAAGAATATAGTTTATAGTCATAATTTATAAGTTTCACCTACAATTTAATATCTCTGTTCCACTATTGTCTCCTCTTTAGAGGGTCCATGGGCCCACTGAGAGTTTTCTATGAACACATTTTAAATCCCCTACATATGACAGGCTTATGCTGGGTGCTTTTATACACAATTTCTGGTCATTGATACCATCCCAGATGAAATCAGGAGCCTGCTGAAACAAAGATTTCTTTTTCTCTCAAACCTTCTCCAGGAGAACAAAGCCTCTCGGTCCTCCTTTACAAAGCTTATGCACTTAAGCACAGGATCTGGCTTAGATCAGGTCTCTATCATAGGGTTAGGGTGATGGACCCAGCACCTTCTCCTTTGACTGCAGTCATACACACTTACCTCACAGAAGATGACCTACTCTTTGTCATCCTCAGAACATGACTAAATAATGTAAACCGTGAAGGTCATTTTTACTAAATGTCAATCACTGAAGATTTTAATGAAGGTCTAATTATGTTCCTTTGACATTAAATTCATTTAAAGCTAATCAGGCCTGAATTCACTGACCTTATTAGAATCCATGTATCATTTAATAATGACAGGTTTCTAAATGACCCCTTTTACTTGTTGAATAGACTCACCTGTTGCTAGCTCTTTTACCAATAGTAAATTGAAGTTCTCACTACCAAGCTAAAAATGTTCTGAACAAAAAGAAAACTAAAAGTTTTTTCCCACTCCATAAAGCAGTTTTTTAAGACTGATCAGTTTTTTAAGACTGATCAATGATCAGAGGATACAATTTCAACATCAGTTATAAAATGATGATACAGAAAATTTTAGCTACACGCCATTTTTGTCCTAAAAAGACATCTGCAAGTTATAATATTTTCAATTAGATTATTATCACTGTGCTAAGTATACTATACACAATTAAGGCTAAAGAAAAAAATAAGCAACATGGGTAGAATAAATGAAAACAGCCCTTCAAACTCTAGTCTAGTCCATTCTATTGTACGTCAAAATAGTATGGGAAACCAATATGAGAATAAAAAAAATTGGAGGCCGAGGTGGGTGGATTGCTTGAGCTCACAGATTCTAGACCAGCCTGAGACAGAGTGAGACCTCTTCTCTAAAAATAGCTGGGTACTGTGTCAGGCGCCTATAGTCCCAGCTACTCGGGAGGCAGAGACAAGAGAATCTCTGGAGACCAAGAGTTTGAGGTCAATGTGAGCTATGATATCACAGAACTTTACTGAGGGCAACTAAGTGAGATTCTGTACCAAAAAACAAAAAAAGAAAGAAAAGAAAATGTGCCACAGCACTCTACTGAGGATGACAAAGTGAGAATTTTGTCTAAAAAAAAAAAAAAAAAAGAAAGAAAGAAAGAAAGAAAGAAGGAAAGAAAGGAAAAGAAAAAGAAAACTGGAATACTCTAATATTTCGGTTTTACTATTTGTACTACATATTATAATAATGTTTCTAATTTATTGGTCCTTTGCATAACCCTTGTGTTTCATTTAATCCCTATAGAAAAATTATGGGGATGGAAGTATAATATTCATTTTATATATATGAAAATGAGGTTCAGGAACTGCAAATAACTTTCCCAAGGTTATGCATTTAATAGGTGGTAAATCAGGATGTCAAAAAGACGTTGAAACATTTATTTGAAAAAATTCAAATGAAAGGAAGAAGGAATCATAAAGAGAAATGCCTCAGATCATCTAGATCTGCACTTCGCAAAACATTAATGTCCCCGTGAACCACTGAGGATCTAGTTGAAGTGCCGACTCAGCAGGAGTGGGGCCTGTGAATTGGCATTACCCTTTAACTCCCAGGTGGTGCTGATGGGGCTGATCCACAGACTACACTTGAACAGTAAGCAGCTATACCAGTGCTAATAGCATATTGTATGAGCTGCATTTGTAATATTAAGTTTCTAGTAGCCACATTATTATAAAAAGAAAAAACAAATAGTTAAAATGAATTTTAATAGCCAAATATAGAAAAACACTATCACTTCAATATAAAGAATTAATAAAATATTGACATTTTTCATTAAAAAATGAAATCCTGGGTATATTTTACACTCACAGCACATTTAATTTTATCTAGACCCATTTTAATTGCTCAAAAACCAAATGTAACTAGTGGTTGCTACATTAAACAGTGTTGCTCTCAATAGTTTCTCAGATTTTTGTACAGGATACTAAGGTCTAGAAAAATAACGTGTGGTAAGACATTAGAATTGTGGTAAGTCCTTTAGAATTTAAATTATCTCCTTTCATGGCATTCATATAGTAGTATAATGAAGAAAGACATCTAACATACTTGTCCTTACAATTAGCGAATAACTCTTGCAAAGACTTGTCCTTACAATTAGCAAATAAACTCTTTAATTTCATGAACTATAATATAAATATATACTTCTTCAGCGTGCTTGCATATCTATGTATTTAGGTGCTGGTTATTTGCTTTGGTGATTGATTTTATCTCAGGTAAAATTGTTTTGCTTACTCTATGGCTCTCCATACATGAACAGAGAGAATGATTTGTTTCTGCCTGTCAGATTACTGTAAGTGGTGAACCAAATTTGGGGGAAACTCAGGTCACTGTGGTTACTGGGTAACTTGGAAACCATTGTGACTATATTTCATTATCTACTTATTCAGCAAAAAGTCCCACAGCACTGAGCACAACAACTGGAATGTGTTTGTGCCTTTTGTCTGGGTAGGATTCTGAAGAGTTCATGAATAGCTCTCTTCCCAGCATGTTCTGGAACATGCTGTTCTGAGCAACCTCTTGGTGCACACAGACATGCCTCAGCCCATTGGCACAACCCCACGGCCCACGTAGAGAACTAGTCTTGGGCGGCACCTGTGGCTCAAGAAGTAGGGTGCCGGCCCCATTTACCGGGGGTGGCGGGTTCAAACATAGCCCCAGCCAAAACTGCAAAAAAAAAGAATTGGTCTTGATTTCCCAGGGACAAGCTCTACCCTAGAAGGCAATGGCCAGTGACTATGTAATGAATTCTGAGACTTCATTTCTGAGCACAAAATACCAGGGAAATGAAATGACAATATTGTATCTCTGGTTGACATCATGGAGACAGACACCCACATGGTCACTAACATCCTTCTGAGACTTAGTTGAAAGGCAATGTATCATATTTTTGAATTAGCAGCTTAACTGAGTAGAAAAGAATAAAAGTATAACGATAGCTCCATTGTGGAAAATGCAAGCTGTATCCTACCTTAGATGAAATCACTCTTGCTCAAGTATGGCCACAATAGTTCTTTTAGGAGGGTATAGCTATGCCTTTGCTCTAAAAATATTTAGAGGGTTGGTGGAGAAAGAGGAAGGAATTCAAACAAATGAATTCAAATTCGTGAATTTCAAATCAATAAATTGACTAATATATTGTTTAATAACCTAAAGTGTTTTGCTTAATATAATCGTTTTTAAAAATAAAGCCCCTATAGTGTGTGTCACTGTATATACCTCCAGTATAGAGTGGATAATCATTAATTCGCTGTTGAATGAAACCAAGCAAGTTTAATCCCCATCTCCCTAAATTTTACTATTTACCTAAACTTAAGCCTTCCATCTTTCTTTCACTTGAAAAATTTCATCCTGACCACCACCATCTCTTCTTGTGCCATGTGCCTACCACACCTTTCACTTGATCCTTCCCTTCTAAAGGCTCTTGGAAAATACTTAGGAATGTGGGAGGGGGCTTTTTTTTTTTTCTCTGTCACTTATTACTATACTAAAAAATCAAGTAGGGACCACGCCTAATTTATAGCACATTGAATAGTGTAACAAAGCATGAGTATTAAGGCTCCATTTGTTGGAAAAAGCCCTACCTATAAGGAAACCCAACAAGTGTAAGGAGAGTGTATGAAGTTTCACTAACGCAAAAGCCTTTGGGTGATGTATGAGAAAGTTAATAGACTTCATAATTAGGACTATTTATAGTTGTCCACATATTTGTGGAATGCTATAAGACATATATCTGTAAGATTCTTTTTATTTCATGTGAAGAAATAGAGCAGGCATGATGCCATTTATTTACAGAAATAAAAGAGCCTAAGATCCTATCAGCTAAAGCCAGGTCTTTATAGAATAATTAACCATTTAATCTTTATAAAATAAAAGCAATATTTAAAAACTTTCTTCAACTAAACCAACTAATATTTATCCTCCTAGAAGATACTCATCCTGTGGCATAGAAGGGGTTAAGAGACCCTTAAAAAAATCTATGTACCTCGGGTCTATTTCTAAAGCACCCTATCATGTTGTTATAGAAACCACTTGCAGCTGAAAATCTGCCATCATGATTATCACTATAGTAACCACCAAACGACAAGAAGCTAGTTTTTCATACATTTGCCATTGTCCACCACTCTCCTAGATAGTTTTGTCTCCAAATCCTTCTATGTTGGTGGAAACAGAAGGGGAAAATAAATAAATTTAATAAGAAAGAAGAAAAGAAAGAGATAAATGAGGAGACATTTTAAAAAATAAACTGATCATAAGTATTTTGTTTACACTTTACAAAGAAAATAAATTGTAATTAAATGAGCTTTTAAATTGGTGACCAAATCTTTTTATTTCTATCTGTTCAAACTTAAAGTGAATATTAAAAAAAGATGCAAAAATATTCTCTCGTATTTTTAAAGCCATTATTGGACATTTCAGAGAATTTCCCAATAATATACTTTTGTTTAACATTGTATCTCCTCGTATCCATCAAGTGAAGTATATAAGGTGATTTTTTTTAATAAGGCGATTTTGTAATACTTTATTGCAAGATGTTATCAGGTTCTAAGACAGTTAACATGCTTAAAAAGTCAATTTTTGATAACTACAATTCAATTGCTCTCTTTCCTCCGAAAGCATGTAATTTTATTGCTTACATTTATTAAAAATTTTTAACTCATAATTGACACATAATGATGATATATAGGGAACAATGTGATGTACATGTATACATGGTCTAATGATCATATCAGAGTAATTAGCATATCTATTGTCTTAAACCTATATCATTTCCTTGTGATGAGAGCATTAATTTCTATTCTAGCTATTTTTTTGTTAGTTCTAGTCATTCTACTATATGATAGAACACCAGAGCTTAATCCTTTTATTTAACTGTAACTTTATACACATTGACCAATCTCTCTCTATGCCTCCTCCCTGCTACCCTCTCCAAGCTCTGTTGTAACCTATTCCAACTCCTGTTTCCATGACAATTTCTTTTTTTTTTTTAAAGTACAGTCTCACTCTGCCACCCAGGCCAGAGTGCAATGACACATTTGTAGCTCACGGCAGCCTGGAGCAGCTGGGTTCGAGCAATCCTCCTGTCTCAGCCTCCTCAGCAGCTTGGGCAACAAGCTCACACCAGCACACCCAGCTCAATGAGAACACCTTTTCAGATTCTACCTCTGAGTGAGATCATGTTGCCTCCCTCTTTCTGTGCCTGGCTTATTTCACTTAACATAAGGTCCTCCAAGTTCATCTATGTTACCCAAAATGACAGGATTTGCCTGTGTTTTATGGCTGAATGGTGTTTCCTTCCGCACATATAACACATTTTCTTTCTCCAGTCATCCACTGATGGACATTTAGATTGATTCCATATCTAGGTTATTGTGAGTAGAGCTGCAATAAACATGGGGCAGATACCTCTTTAGCATCATGATTTCACTTCCTTTGATTATATACACAATGAATTGCACACTATCACACAATAGTTCTATTTTTAATTTTTTGAGGAACCTTCAAACTTTTTTTCATAATGGCTGTACCAATTGATATTCCCACCAAAAGAATGTAAGGGCTCCCTTTTCTCTATCCCTCCATCAACACTTGCTATTTTTGACTTTAATAATAGTAGGCATTATAGTGAAATGATATTTTCATTGTAGTTTTGATTTGCATTTCCCTCATGATTTGCAATGTTGAACTCTTCATGTTATCTGTTGGTCATTTGTACACACTCTTTTGCAAAATGTCCATTAGGTCTTTTTCCCTAAATAGAACTATTTAGGTATTTTGCCTTATTTTGTTACTATTGAACTGTTGGTGTGTCCTATATTATTTGTATATTAACCTCTTTTCAGCTGTAGAGTTTGCCTCTTTACTCCTGATTATTTCCCTTTCTGATAAAGAAAATAATCAGGAGTAAAGGAAGGAAGCAGAAGCTTTTTGATTTGTTGTAATATTTCCTCTGGTTGCTCATGCTTTGAAGTTTTATACAAAAATCCTTACCTAGACCAATATCATGGGGGTTTTCCCAATATTTTCTCCTAGTATAGTTTTATAGTTTCAGGGTTTACATTAAGTATTTAATCCATTGAGTTGATTTTTGTGGATGCTGAGATATCCAGTATTCTCAGCAGCACTTACTAGAAGAGGTTGAACCAAAGTTCATGTGATGAGCAGGTGATGCAACAATGATTATGGCCAATGATGTTTAAAACCCTGATCTTAGGTATCTCTAGAGTTACTTATTAAATCAAAACCTGTAGCAATGATGCATTGAGTAAGAAAAGTGTCTTGCAAATCATAGGCTAAATTCAAATACGTGAACTTGGGATAAACGTACTCTGCTATTGACCTCAGTTCACCTCTAAGATTATCCTTTTAGAATATCTATTGTAAGAAACAACTGTATTTTCTTTTCTTTTCTTTCTTTCTTTCTTTATTTATTGCAGTTTAGCCAGGGTTAGGTTCGAACCCGCCACCCTCGGTATATGGGGCCGGCGCCCTACTCCCTGAGCCACAGGCACCTCCCAGAAACAACTGTATTTTCTAAACATTTTACCTGAAAATAAATAATTTAGATTATACAAATGAATGTTGGCCATTTTTAGGAAACCCAGAGTACACTCAAAACAAAAAATAAAAATGTATCTCATCAATCATTCAAACAAGGGCCAGGTACTTTGAACAAATCAAACGATTAAATTCATTGAAGGTTATTTTTAATTAAGCACATTTTTTAGAAGTAAATATGTGGAAGTAAATGCAAATGCTTCTTTCTTCGGCTGGTCGTCTCTGTTTGGGTATTTATGTTCATGAAGTATAATTTCACTCTTAGCAGCCATATATGAATGAAAAAATTAAACATGGTTTCTGATACTTTTCTCCACGTGTGGATTTTTGTAACTCTCCACACTTTTACTCCATCTGTTTATGTTAGCTTTATGAAAGCACAGCTTTGAAGCTGAGAGAAATAAATTCTCTGAAATTGTGTCTTTGGCTGAACTGTGTTGACACAGTATTTATAGTCAACTCTGAGATTCTTCCAAAGTGGATATAATAAAATAATCAATGGTGGATATGTGTAAAATAGTACTTAACACAAAAACACATGGGAAATATGTAATTCCTTTTTTGCATATAATGGAAACCTAGTTTGGCCATTTTGGTTGAGTCAAATATGCTTTTCTGGGATACTCAAACCAACCTAAATATATATAATACTTACTATGATATTAGATAGTGCATACGTCCATCTGATCTAGTCTCAAATCACATTTTTCTTTCCCAAATACACAATCTAATAAATTTGCTTTTCTGTTTATTAAGCTTGTACTAAGTGTCTAGTAATTTTAAGGGAATAATGCCTTTAACCAATGTCCAATTCTGGCCAAGATAGAGTTGCTGGTATAGGACTTGCACTCCTGATGTAAACAACCGAAATACTTTCAGGCATTGAACACTGTTAGTGCAGAACTATGATTTTTGTTACAAGAGAAACACACATAAATACTCCAGTGCTCTCCTGCGATTTATACCCAGAAGGGCTTTTCCGCTGTGGGCAGAGAGATACAGTACAATCAGAAGAGTGGCAATGTTTCTGAGTTGAGAGAATGAGATCAGAGTCATTGGTGGAGAAAGTAATTAGAGTTTACAGGCCATGGGACCAGAGAAGAAACAGACATTCAGAGGATAGCTCCACAGACTCGTTATTCACCATGGGCCTTTAAAGGGCCTGGCAGATGTCACATGCTGAGAGACTGAGAAACAAACAAAAATACCAAAAATTAGAGAGCTTGATTCTAGCTCAGCCAGAGTAAGGAGACTTCTCTGAGCATCTCAAGCGTTGAGATATCAGTAAGGTTCTACTTCAAGGGTAAAGACCACACTGTAAGTTTGAAACAAAAATAAAACTACCCAAAGCAAGGAGTAAAACCAAGATTTACAAGAAGAAATCATTTTTACCTTCTTGCCAGAACAAAGTTTCACCTCCTTTAAACTGGAAATCAAATAACCCTATAATTATCACCTGAATATCCAGTACACAATAAAAATTATTGGATGTGTGAGAAGCAGGAAAGTGTCATCTATAATCAAGGAAAAAAATAGTCAATAGAAATGGATATTGAAATGACTTCAATGTTGCAATCAGCAGGCAAGAACTTAATATTTTTAAGAACTTAAAGAAAAGAATGGTTATTAGTACTCAAATAAGAAATCTCTGCAAAGAAGTGAAAACTGTAGGAAGAATCCAATGGAAATTCTGGAACTGAAAAGTATCATATCTGAAAAAATATAATTTATAAGCCAAATAGTACATTGGAACCAGAGCAGGAAGGATCCATGAATTTTAAGACAATTAAAAAAAAAAAAAATCACATAATCTGAGGAACGGATAGAAAAAATATTTCAAAATACAAAGAGAATGTTAGTGAATTATGAGATAATTCTAAGCAGTCTCTAAGCAGTTTGTGTTTCTGAATTTTAAAAAAAAATGGTAAAATGATCCTAGCATTGATTAACACAACCTAGAAGTTCAGTTAATAATCTATTCTCTTCTATTCCTCTATGTATCCTAATTTCTCTACTGGAACATGTATCCTGTGGGTTAGAGAAAGTGCCTTCTTCTTTCTTATATTTCCTGTACCTATCACAGAGTGTGGCACATAAAGGTACATAAATATTTTGGTGAAAGAAGGCAAGTCTATGCCAATTACTGGAATTAAATAACTTATTAAAATCACTTCATACTAGTTGTTTCTGCTCTGGCCTTATAATATTGACATTACTTATTATTCTTTTGATATCATATATAGTTCCTTCAAGAGAAGTCTTTTGGGATTTATGCAGGTGTATAACAATTGATTTGGTGTCATAATTTATCTGCTTTCCAAATAGTCTCTTTTCTGAGAAAACTATTGGCAGTTTCTAAAACTTTGTCTGAATTTATAAATGTATGGGTTCCTGGTTTTACATTGGTTTATGCATATATTTTTTCTTATAATTACATTCTATTTTATTTCCTTAATTTTAACTGTGCTATTTGGTGAATCTATTTTTTTTTTTTTTTTTGCAGTTTTTTTTTTTGGCCGGGGTTGGGTTTGAACCCACCACCTCTGGCATATGGGGCCAGCGCCCTACTCCTTTGAGCCACAGGCACCGCCCTTGGTGAATCTATTTTATCATCTTAAAATTTAAGCAGCCAGGATATTGTTGAGATTCATACACTTGATATGTTAAAAAGAATGAAAAATATAGGAATAATACTAAATGTCATGTGTAAAGAAACACAATGGAAAAATATTTTATTCATGTGGATAATGATTCCTATTTTGTAGCCATATTGAATTTTTCCTACCTTAAAAGTGTTTTATGAATGACACTTTACATATTCATTTGGTTTCTATGATTTTTGTGTTTTATTAAATAGTAAGTAATAAACCATTACTATGTAGTTATCCTTACATCATCATGTTTCTATCTATATTTTTTATAGATATGTTTTTTCAGGAAGGTTTAAAATTTTTTTATTTTGTCAAATCTGGAGCAGCATGCATAACATATATTGTTTATGAGAAATTTAGGGCATGACTCTTGAGTTACCATTTATAAAAAAGAAAAGCAGAAAATACGAGAATAAAGTTCTAGCATTTATTTAAATTTACCTACATAAAATTAAAATATTCTTGTGTCAAAAAGAGAGATCATTTTTAAAAATGAAAACTCAAGCAAAAGAGTAGAGTGTATTTAATAGATAAAGAGCTTCTACAAATAAATAAGAAACCAATAAGGATTGGTAATTAATTAGGGAAATTACCATTTAAAAAATGAAACAAAAACATGTTGGTCTACTTTTGCAGAATATTAGAGAAGCAACTCACGCTAAATGGAAAATAGAAGCATTTATTTATTCCTCCTTTCCTATACAAACTATACTTCAAGTTAATCAATAATAGGTTATGAGGAAAGTTTCACATTACGTGTCTATTCTAACTAATAAATGAAAAAGACATGATGGAATTGAAATATCAAAATTTTGCAACCTCTAATGAATTAATGGCTGTATATAACATAAAAAGAAAGACCATCGAACATTATGAACCTCTTGATGAAAGTATAAAAGACAACTTTTGAAGTGGTCTTGCCAATAAATAACTGAATGAATAAATGAACTTGTATCAAATGCATTTTCTAATTCTTAACAATTTCAGAAGGAGAGGGAGTGGAGGAGCATATTAAGCAACGTCGCATAGAAGTGATCAGCAAAACTCCGACAGTGGTAAGTAAACCCTCTGGCTCAAAGAAATAATCCAGACGTTTAAGTCAGGTGACCCTGGCTTTGTGCCCTAACTAGGCCACTACTACCGGTGAGCTGCGGTTTCCCCATCTGTATGTTGAAAACAAGCATATGAATTTTAAGGGATGAGTGTAAGGATTGAACGAGTGAACACATGGAAAGTGCTTAACCTAGTACCTCTCAAACCCTGAGTATTCAATAAGCGAAAGCTATTCTAAATTATTCTTTAGATATTTAGATTCAAACACGTGTCTTTAATGCTTGATGAGATTGTTATCTGTGATGAATCTTTCCCTGAATCTACGGCATACACATTCCTCTTGACAAATGTTAATTCAGTAACATTTCATTAACTCATATAAAGAGAAGTTTGATTTTAAAGGCTTAGACAAAAAAAAAGCTAAGTTTAGAGAGAAACACAATAGCATATACATATTGAGTTCATACTATGTACAAGGCATTTATGTAGAAGTTGCCCAGAATTATTTAGAAGCCTTATTTCTTTTCTTTTTTCTCTTTTTTGTATTGTTGGGGATTCAATGAGGGCACAAAGAACCAGTTTACATTGATTGCTTGTGTCAGATAAAGACCCTCCCATTATAGTGTTCCTCTCCCAAAAGGTGTAGCACCCCTGTGATCCCCCCACCCCTTCCCTCCATCCCTTTTTCTGATCTCCCCACCCCCCACTGTGTGCTAAGTCATTAATTGTTCTCATATCAGAATTGAGTACATAGGATTTTTGTTTCTCCATTTTTGTGATGCTTTACTAAAGAATTGTGTGTTCCATTTCCATCCAGATTAATACAAAAGATGTAGTCTCCATCTTTTTTAGTGGCTAAGTAGTATTCCATGGAATACATATACCACAGCTTGTTAATCCATTCCTGGGTTGGTGGGCATTTAGACTGTGTCCACATTTTGGCCATTGTAAATTGAGCTGCAATAAACAGTCTAGTGTAAGTGTCCTTTAATGGTAAAAGGATTTTTTTCCCTTCTGGGTAGATGCCCAGTAATGGGATTGCAGGATCAAATGGGAGGTCTAGCTTGAGTGCTTTGAGGTTTCTCCATACTTCCTTCCAAAAAGGTTGTACTAGTTTGCAGTCCCACCAGCAGTGTAAAAGTGT
>CAUYPK010110402.1:0-13294 GCA_963574355.1 Loris lydekkerianus | reverse complement strand
GTTTTCCCCACACTTTCCTCTAGGATTTTTATTGTTTTATGTCTTAGATTTAAATCTCTTATCTACCATGACTCAGCAATTATGAATTGGGCTGCAATAAATATTCTGGTACAAATATCTTTTTTATAATGTGATTTTTTGGTCTTCTGGATATATACCTAGTAAAGGAATTGTAGGATCAAATGGCAGGTCTATTTTTAGATCCCTAAGTTTTCTCTAAATACCTTTCCAAAAGAAACATATTAGTTTGCATTCCCACATGAGTGGGAATGCATTTCCTTCCATGTAGAAGTGTTCCCTTTTCTCCACATCCATGCCAACATCTCTGGTTTTGGGATTTTGTTATGTGGGCTAATGCTACTGGAGTTAGATGATATTTCAAAGTACTTTTGATTTGCATTTCTCTAATGATTAAGGATGATGAGCATTTTTTCATATGTCTGTAGGCCATGCACCTGTCTTCTTCAGAGAAGTTTCTCTTCAAGTCCCTTACCCACCCTGAGATGGGATCACTTGTTCTTTTCTGGCTAATATGTTTGAGTTCTCTGTGGATTCTAAGTGCCCATCAACACATGAATGGATTAATAAATTGTGGTATATGTACACCATGGAATATTATGGAGCCTTAAAAAAGATGGAGATTTTACCTCTTTCATGTTTACATGGATGGAGCTAGAACACATTCTTCTTAGCAAAGTATCTCAAGAATGGAAGAAAAAGTATCCAATGTACTTGGCCTTTCATATGAAAGCTATAACTCAATTATAGCCCAAGAATATGGGAAAAGGTATTAGGGAGGGGTTGGTTGGGGGGAGGATGGGTGGAGGGAAGGTAATTAGTGGGATCACACCTACAGTGCTTCTTATAAGGGTACATGTGAAATTTACTAAATGTAGAATATAAATGTCTTAACACAATAACTAAGAAAATACCATGAAGGCTATGTTAACCAGTTAGATGAAAATATTTCAAATTGTATATAAAACCAGTATATTGTACCCCACGATTGCATTAATGTACACAGCTAAGATTTAATTAAAAAAAAAATTACAAAAAAATAAATAAATCTCTTATCCAGCATGAGTTAATTTTTGTTAACTCATGAGAGGTGTGGTTCCAGATTCAGTCTTTTATATATGGCTATCCAGTTCTCCCAGTACCCTTTTTTAAATAGGGATTCTTGGGGGCAGTGCCTGTGGCTCAATGGAGTAGGGCGCCAGCCCCACATGCCGGAGGTGGCGGGTTCAAACCCAGCCCCGGCCAAAAAAAAAAAAAAAAATTGGGGATTTTTTTTTGTGTAATCTTTTGTTTAGTTTATCATAGACCAGACAGTGATAAGAGGCTGATTTCCTCTCCAGGTTCTCAATTCTGTTCCTTAGCTCTATGTCTCTATTTTTATGCCAGCAATGATGTGGAAACAACCCAAGTGCCCATCAACCCATAAATGAATAAACTGTGGTATATGTATGCCATTCAGAAAAAAAAGATGGAGACTTGGCATCTTTTGTATTTACCTGGATGGATTTGGAGAACATTCTTCTAATTAAAGTATCTCAAGAATGGAAAAGCAAGCATCCCATGTACTCAGTACTAATCTCAAAATAGTTGACCAACAAGTATAGGCCCGCAGAAGAGAAAAACACAATTAAATTCAAGAAGCAGGGAGGGAGGAGGCTTGATCAGTTCCCACCTATGGGGCATAAGGTAGGGGTATATGGCACACTTCCTGGGTGAAGGACTCAACTATAACTGAGACTTTGGACTTTAACTTATAAACGGAAATAATGTAACATAAACATATGTACCCTCATATTAACCTGAAATACAAAAAAACAAACAAACAAAAAATACCAGTATGAGTAACTAGCAAAATCCTCTGGATTTACTGGTTGGTCAGAGTTCTAACTCTGATAATTCAAGTAATGATTAGAAATGTAATTATATCATTTACATCATTATGAGTAAAGTTGGGTAGTGCTCTCCTTATATGCAACCCATGGAAATGATGGTTGTACAAATGTTTAGTTTTACATTTCCCAATTAGGGGACATTTAATTCTATAATTACAGTAGAACATAGTTGACCCCCTCCTTACATTGACCACCTCCTTAAGCTGACCTAATTTTCAAAGACCAGACATGCACCACATGTTCATATTAGGAACTAGTGGGCCTAGTTCCTTATGTTATCCACCTCTCTACGTTGACCAGTTTGATACAGTTCCTTGGATGTTCAACTAGTAGAGGTTCTACTGTATAAAGAGGTTTTAATACGCGCATTAGTATTAGATATTTATGTTCATTGTCAATATTATTATTATTCTAGTAAGTTAAAGAAGCAATAGTATACACAGATGACACATATTATATAATGTAATTTTAAGTCACTTACATGCTAAGAAGCATTTGCATTTAAAATAATATTGTATTTCTATCATATCTTTAAGGATTTTAATTCAAACCATGATTTGTATGCTATGTAAGGGGCAAACACTGGCTTTGGAATTAAACCTATATTTCAAGCACTTAAAAATAATTCAAAAGGAAGTATTTAATGTCCCTTTGTTTTCTTTCTCTCAAGAGAAAAAAGGCTTGAATAAAGGCTAAATTGCAGTGATGATTCTAACAACCGGAAAAGAAGAGATTAAGAATTGCAGTTACACAGAGTATGAAATATCTCATTCTGGATTTGGAAAATTGAAATGTTACCAAAACCAGTAATCACTTTTCTGTTGGTGATAAAAATAGTTAAAAATTCATATAAGAGACCTAATTCTACCTTGTTTTGGATTTTAGCCAGTATTTCATATATTTTATTTGGAGCTATAATTGCTTTCTTTTTCGTTTTATAAAGATAAGTACAATCACACTGACAAGATACTCAAGATTAGAAAGAAAAGCTAAATCTATATATCTCTCCATCTATGTATCACAGATATCTATATTCTCAGGCAATTCTCAGTCTGTTCCTGCTACTATAACAAAATGCCTTAGCCTGGGTAATTTATGAATAATAGAAATTTATTTATTACAGTTCTGGAGACTTGGAAGGCCAAGATCAAGCACCAGCAAATTGGGTACTGGTGGGGGCTTGCTCTCTTCCCAGACGGCCTTCTTGCTGCACTCCCACACGGAGGAATGGCTGCAAGCTGTGTACTCACATGAGAAGGGTAAATTGTGTATACCTTGTATATATACGATTTTTATTTTAGTATACTTTTGATTATTGTTATGAGAGTATAGCTTTCTCCACCCATTTACTTTTAATCTATATGTGTAATTATGTTTAAAGTAAATTTCTTGTAGACAACATATAGAGGGTAACAAAAAATGTATACACAATATTTGTTCAGTCTCTTCAAACTGTTTCTTGCCTTTTAATGTGTCTTATAATTTTTCTGTTGAAAATTGGACCTGGTATACTGTTCTTACAGTCCTATGATTAGGTCTCAGTCCTTGGGTGAGCCTGCACTTCTGAACTATGAACTTCACTGGTGCTTCTCAGTCTTTCTCCTTTAGGTGGGACAGGAAGACTGGAATGGGCTAGAGTGGGGGTAGTTCCCTTCCCTAGGTCAGGTCATTTTTGAAAAAGCCCCAGGATATTGGGCTCTGGTAAAACAGTTTCTCTTGCGTGAAGGCCTTGTTGAGAGGAGGATAATGCTCTAGTGTGGCAGTTCTCATCCACAGGAACTGTATTAAAGGGCCGCGGCATTCAGAAGGTTGAGAACCACTGCTCTAGTCAGTTTCAAAATGGTTCTTTTTCCCTTCCGGATTAAAACACGAAGGATTATGTCTCCAGTATTCTCTGTGAGAACCTAGTAGGGTCCAAGGGCAAAATTCAGGAAGTGTTAGGGTCCCCCCCCAATAGATGCCCCTAAGTTGTTTTGGGTTTTTTTTTTTCTTTGCAGTTTTTAGCTGGGGCTGGGCTTGAACCCACCACCTCCAGCATATGGGGCCAGCGCCCTACTCCTTTGAGCTACAAGCGCCACCCGCCCCTAAGTTTTTAACACAGAATTGCATACAATTTGTGGACTTGCCTCCAGCAAGTCATCAATTACAGCTCAGGTTTTCCGACCCTTTCACTGATTCCTGCAGAGGTTCCTGCTCTGGTAAATTGTAGTTTTCTGTATTTGCCTGCCTGTGTTTCCCATTTGGGAGGAAGTAGTTTGCCTTGTGATCCTACTTCTCTGACGGATCTGAGAAGAGCTGTTGATTTTTCAGGTTGTTTGGCTTTTTACTTGCTGCTAGATGGAGTGGTGATTTTTAAGCTCTTTACAGTATGTTGGACTACAAACCAGTAGTCTTTTTAATTTATTTTTGAATCAAATTCTGCAATCTAAAGAGACCATTCTGGAGACCATTCCTAATTTCCTAATAGGTGAGGAGATTTATGGTTAAGAGCCTTAATTTTTAAAAATCAGACTTGGGTAATATTTTTACATAACATTTATGTGTCAAGGACCAACTTGGTTTCCAAGTGTCCAATTAGGGTGAGAATCAATCCTTCTGATCCATTCATGATAAATGAAACAGGGCAAAAAGATTGGATGCAACACTCTTACAACTAAATGGCTAAGGTGTATAACTGATTTACAAATGTAGCTGATAGCTGAGGACTCAGTTCTAATTTACTGGTCACACCATTACTTAGATGGCTGATCGACAATGGGAACAAAGCCTCTGGCTGCTGACATTGGTATTATGGCTCTAAAGTAGATTTATGGCGGGTAGCTCAGTAGTTTTTGCTCCATACTGAGAGAGCCAACAAAATTAGTCATGTCAGGTTCACATGCTAACCTTTTAAAACTGCCCTACAACAAATGCAAATCCATTACCACTGCTAGAAGCACAGCTCCTGGAGTGTGCTTTAATACTGCCTATGTTACTGAACCTGACAGAAAGATATTTCATAATAGTCCCCTTTCTCCTACCTGCAGCAGAAGAAATTACATCAAATCAGAAACTACACTAAGAAAAGCAGAGAGGAGCTAAGCCACACCTTCAGATCTCAAAAGAGAAGAGTTTTTTAAAAGCCTTACATTTAGCTATTAAATGTAGACATATCAGTACTGCTAAAAGGTCTTCATAAACTGATTCACAGCATCTAATAAAATAAAAACAAAAACAAACAAACAGAAAAAAACTAGAGTAGGGCTTACTGTACATCTGAAATTCCAAAGTTCAAATATCTGCTACGGAGATATTTGCAAGTCATCTCTCCAGTTTCATGCCTACTCACATTCCATTCCTTTCCACCAAAGAGGATCTCTTTTTCTCCTTAAAGTTTGCTTAATAACCTGGATGGTGCTTATGTGGGTATTTTCACTTTGTGATAATCATTATGGTTTGCGCTATATACTTCAACTAAAAAGAAAACAAACCTATTTGAGACTCACTTTCATAAATTGTTATCACACTTACTTGGTCTACTAACTAGGTCTCTACCTTTCAGATGCTTAAGTATGCTTACCCCACTGTGCACTTTTATAGAAAGTTGTTATATCTTTGTCATCCACTTCTCTGTGTATTTTTAGTTTACATGTGTTACCCACTTTTCCCTGTGAAAACTTAAGTTTTCTGCCCATCATCTCTTTTGTAACTCTCCTGCATTGGTGTAGACAATGGTGTGTTCAGAAATCAGCTCTCAGAAAAACAAAACCCTGACTTGAAGTGACTGACAATCTTTGTGGTATATATACTCCCAATTTCAAAGTTTTAACATCCAGTTCACAAAGCTCCTGAATATTTAACAATCGGCTCTCATAAACAGACAAAAGCCAGCTCCAACCATGCAGGTAAACAATAAGATCATTGCCAGTTTTGCAATGATCTTAGAACAGTATTTTTACTAAATGCTCATTCATTTACACCACCATAAAGTTCTTCCAGCTGTAGGCATAGACAATCATAACATATTTCAGTGTGGAATCAATGATGGGTGAAAATTGTTCCCTGTGTTCATTCCTGCAGAGCTAAAGCTAAATAAGCCAATTTGCTGAATTACTTAGAGCCAAGTATTTATTACATCACAAACAGATTAGTTCCCACTTGTCAGGAAATGTAATAGAGCCCAGGCCCCAATTGCTGTTTGTTTTCTGCCACAAGTGCAGACTGAACGGAATGGATATTCAATAAGCAGTATTACACTGAAGGATACATTTTCAAAATGGTGAGGGGGCGAATAAACAGGCAGCATTAATGTCAGAGGGAATTATGGGTGTGAACACTTTCTTTCTGCTACTGTGTAAATCTGGCCCTGCTATAAATATTCAGTGGTATAAATAATGACTACATAGATGCATTTTGCTCTTGGAAGCTCAAATACAGAAAGGCAACTGACATTTTCAATGTCAACATTTTGCAGGGCAACACTTTTCCTGATTTGTGAGTACACCTACTATTTCAGTATAGACTTATCAGAAAAAAACAACCAGAAGAAAAATAAAAGTTAAGAGATCTGTAATATAGTGGGGGAAAAAACCCTTTTAAGAAACATTGATTCTACTGAAAACAAAACTAAAGGGCTTTTCTATTTTATAAAATGAAATGGAAGACAGACAAAATTCTCTTTGTGTCCTGTAGTCCCAGCTACTCAGGAGGCTGAGGCAAGAGAATTGTTTAAGCCCAGGAGTTTGAGGTTGCTGTGCGCTGTGACACCACAGCACTCTACCAAGGGCGACATAGTGAGACTCTGTCTCAAAAAGAAAAAAAAAAATTCTCTCTCTATATCATTGTGACTTCAAATTTCCTAGGGTCAGAGGACATGACTGGAAACTGAATACTAGCCATTCTGGCCTCTTTCTTTCCTCTCTTTTCCCTGCTCCCTCCTCCAATGGCAGTGGAGCTTAAAATTGGACAGTCACTTCTATTCTTCCCTTCTCAGTTTAAAAGTCTGGGTTTCCTAAGGAGTCATGGAAGTATCTAAAGGACATCAGAATGGCAGGTGACACAAGCTTCGGCATTATTTCAAAGGACACGACTATCTGATTTTTGATCACATACTAATGGGAAGATTTTGGCCCTGGTATATGTACTTCTGGATAGTCACCCACACATATACCTTCTAAGTGGTGGAACCATGGCAATAGAGGAGGGGGCAACTCTTACTCAATATTATTTGTGTGATCTCCTTTCTCTTTGTGTGCAAGCTGTGCTAATCCTACCACCTACCCCTGCTCTTTCCCTACCTTTCAGCTTGCTTTTCTCATTTGCAGGGACATGTTGTGAGACTGGACTTTCTGATTAAAGTTTTCTGGAGGTAGTTTCCTACCCTCAGGCATGGCAGTCCAGCAGGACAGCATGTGCAAGGCTCCTATAATTGTCATACAAAACCCACCAAGTTCTAATCTTCTCATCATTCTCAATATTTAAACCATATTTCATGCTTAGCATTAAATAAAAATGAAAATGAATGTCATAGTTTAGGGTTCTCCAGAAGTAGTTTCTGAGACAGAATTTAATGCTCAGGAGTGCCTTGGATCAGCATCCATGAGGAGGGGAGAAAGTGAGATTGGGTAGAGGGAAAAGTGGAGCTCTGATTTAGCCTCTACGACCCCAGCCACAGGGAGGTTGGGAGCAGAAATGGTTGAACAGAATCACCCCAGTTTTAATCAAAGTGGCTGTTTCTGTACATCCTGCCTCTACCCACCATTGCATGAGAACCTCCCCAGAAGGACCTGACCATGGTGAGGGGCTTTCTGTAGCTGATGTGTTCCCTGACAGGGCTAAAATTTGGAAGCTGTTCCGCTGAAACACTCCGTGCAGCTGGGACATTTCTTTCTTTGAAAAGAAATTAGAGCATAAAATCTCTGTGTTCACTACAACAAATCTCCAGATCTAAAAAATATCTATCGTCTTTTACATATCTTAATCCTTAATAAGAGAATATGAAGCTACCTAATAATACATTCAAAGCTATTTAAAAACTATTGCTTTTCAATATATGGTGCTAGAGTAACTGGATATCCATAGGCAAAAAAATATACCTCAACCCAAATACTTCACCTATAAGAAAATTAACTCAAAATGGATCATGGTTTTAAACATTACATGTAAAACCATAAAACTTCTAGGGGAAAAAGCCTAGGGTCAAATCTTTGAGACCTCAGATTAGGCAAAGAATTATTATACTTGAAACAAAAACCAAATACATTAAAAAAAAAAACCAATAAATGAGATTTCCTTAATTTCTTTGGGGGGGGGCAGGTTTTTTTGGCAGGGGTTGGGTTTAAACCCACCACCTCCAATATTGGGGCCAGCAACCTACTCCTTTGAGCCCCAGGTGCCTCCCAAGATTTCTTCAAATTAATTGACTTTTACTCCACAAAAGCAAATGTGAAAAGGATAAAAAGATAATAGATGACAGAAAATATTTGCAAACTACGTATCTAACAAAGTACTGGTATGTACAGAATATAAAGAATTCTCAAAATTCAATATGTAGGCCTCTGTGGTGGCTCACTCCTGTGATCCAAGCACTCTGGGAGGCTAAGACAGGTGGATTGCTTGAGGAGTTTGAGATCAGTCTGAGTAAGAGCGAGACTCTACTCGTCTCTACTAAAAATAGAAAAATTAAATAAAATAAAAACTAGCCAGGTCTGGTGGTGCATGCCTATAGTCCAGCTACTTAGGGGGCTGAGGCAGGAGGATCTCTTGAGCCCAAGGCTGCAGTGAGCTATAATGACACCATGGCACTCTACCAAGGGCAATGGAGTGAGACTCCCTCTCAAAGCAAAAAAAAAAAAAAGAAAACATCAACACTTAGAAAATGGGCCAAATACACAAACAGATGCTTCATTGAAATAGATACACAAATGGCAAATACACACATGAAAAGAGGCTCAGTCTCACCAGCCATCAGGGATATGCATTAAAACCACAATGGGACATCACTAACCACCTATCTGAATGGCTAAAATAAAAAACAGAGACAACACCAAAGGCTGGCAAGGATGTGGAGAAATCAAATCAATCATACTTTGCCAGTAAGAATATAATGTATAGCTACTCTGGAATGTAGTCTGGCAATTTTTAAAAACTGAAACATGCAACTATCATATGACCCAGCAATTGTACTCTTGGGCATTTATTTATTAGAAATATTAAAACTTGGGTTTACATAAAAACTGGAAACAATCCAGATGTCCTTCAACAGATAAATGGTTACACAAAGTATGGTATAACTCCAAACATGGAATACTGCTCAGTAATAAAAAGGAATGAACTACAAAATATATGAAACAACTTTAATCCACAATAAACTGTGCTCAGAGGGGAAAAGCCAATTCCTAAATGTTACATACTATATGATTCCATTTGTATAACTTCCTTGAAATGACAAAATTATAGAACAGATCAGTGATGGCCATGGGTTAAGGATGGATAGGTTATAGGTGGAGGAGGGATGTGAGTGTGGCTATAAAAAGGCAACATGAGGGATCCTGTGGTGATGGAAATGTTCTGTATCTTTATTGTTTCCATGTTAATAGCGTAGTTGTGACATTATACTGTCATTTTGTAAGATGTTACCACAAAGGGAAACTAGTAAAGGGTACATGTATCTCTCTGTGTTATACTTACAACTCCATGTGGATATGCAATTATCTCAAAATAAAAAGTTAAACTATTTGTAAAAAAAAAAAACAACCTTGAACTCAATACATGACGTAATCTAGTATATGAAATAAGTGGCATTACATATTAGTGGAGTAAAGGGTTATTACTACATGGTATGGAGGTGATTTGATGATCTGTTGCTATACAACAAACAACACAACATACAGTAGCTTAAAACACCCACCATTTTATTTTCTCACAATTCTATGGGTCATGAATTCAAGCTCATCTAAGCAGATATTTTAATCCACATGGTGTTGGTTAGCGTCATTCACTCAGCTGCATTCAGGTGGGGGCTGCGTGGGCTAGAAATTCTAAGGCTTCAGCCGTAAGTCTGATGCCTCAGTGCTCTGCACGTGGTTTCTTTCTCACAGGGTGGTGGTCAGCCTTTTGCCATGGCTGGAGTATTTCAAGGAGGAGTATTATAGAGAGCGGACCATGAAACAGCAGAGCCCTCACAGCCTGGGGAACATTCAGAGAAGGCACCCCCACCTGCTTCTCCTCCATTCCCAAAACAGCCATTTTCCTGTCTTCATGCTCCCTCTGCCAGAAGTCACGCAGCCCTTTCTTTCTATAGTTAACTATGCAGAGATCCTTGAGATCTAGCCAGGCATTGAGACAGGCGCCTGTAGTCCCAGCTACTCAGGAGGCTGAAGCAAGAGAATTGCCTAAACCCAGGAGTTGGAGGTTGCTGTGAGCTGTGTGACGCCACAGCACTTTACCAAGGGCCATAAGTGAGACTCTGTCTCCACAAAAAAAAAAAAAAAGAGAGAGAGAGAGAGATCCTAGAGATCTCTCCCTTCTTATTGTCATATGCTAACAAAGTTAAGTAGTAACCACTAAGTCACATAGTTTTTCCTTTGTTCGGTCAACTATGCTGAGATCCTTGTGATCTTACCCTTCTTATTTCTTGTCATATGTTAATGAAGTTGAGCAGAAACCATTAACAAGATGGTTTGTCTTTGTTAAAGTTATTTATATTTTCATATTGTACTGTGAAACCAAAGCTATGTCTTCTGTTTATGCTACTTCCTCATTTTGTCTGTTACTTCTGCCTGGACAACCCTGTAAAGATACTATAAAATAAAGCTGCTTTTGTGCTTTTGGGACTGGCTATAGCCATCAGCTCAGTCAGTCCCCCTGTCCCACCCTTTGTTTCCATGTCTTCTCTTGCGCTCTATTTTCCTCATTCCCTACCAATTCCACTCTGGTTCGCTCCCCTTCGCAGCGCTGGTTCGCGACAGAGTATATGAATTGGTGAACACTGAAGCTACAGATTCTTAAGTCTCAGCCTTGGAAATTACACAGCATCACTTCTGCCACATGCTATTGGTCAAAACAAGTCACAAGTTCAGATTCAAGGGGACGAAAATAGACTCCAAACAATGTGAAAAGTGACAAAGAACTTGTGGCTATCTTACTCCACCCTAGAGGGCAATTAATTAACTACAGATACTCCTCAAATTATGGTGGAACTATGTTCTGATAAATTTCTAAGTTGAACATACTGTCAAAACTCATTTATTACACCAAATTTACCTATCATCATAGCTTAGCCTATCCTGCCTTAAACATGTTCTGAACACTTAGACTAGCCTACTTTGGGTAAAATCATCTAATGTAAAACCTATTTTATAATAAAGTGCTGAATATTTCATGTAATTTATTGAATAACAAGCTGAAAGTGAAGAAAAGAAAGATTATATGGGCATCCAAAGTATGGTTTCTACCGAATGTGTATTGCTTTCATATTACAGTAAAATTAAACAATTGTAAATAGAACCATCATAAGTAAGAGACTGTCTGTATTTGAAAAATACTTGTCTTTGTAGTGAGTTTTTCTAAAGTCACGTTTGGTTTTAAAAAGTTATTCATATTTTCTCTTTTGCCTTGGCAGTTTTAGTAACTTATGTTTTTAATTAATTTATTTTTATTGTTTATTTTTTTGAGATGAGATCTTAGTCTGTCACCCAGGCTGCAGTACAGTGGCAGGATTCATAGATCTCTGGAGCCTTGAACCCCATTGGTCAAAGGATCCTCCTGCTTCAGTTTTCCAAGTAGTAGGACTTACAAGCAGGAGACACTATGCCTGGGTAATTTTTCTTAGAGACAGCGTCTTGCTATGTTGCCCAGGCTGATCTTGATCTGGTCTCAAATTCCTGGCCCCAAGTAATCTGGCTTTGGCTAGCCAAAGTGCTGAGATTAACAGGTGTGAGTCAGTATGCCTGGTGCTGTTTTTTAAAATATTTTGTCTACTGCATGTACGTTGTTAAATTTATTGGCATTAAGCAGTTTGTAATATTGCCTTACTATCTTTTTAAAGTTGGTAATATCTGTTGTGATACCCTCTTTTCAGTTTCTGATATTGTTAATTTGTGCTTTCTTTTTTTTTTCCTATCAATTATTTAGGAGTTGACCAATTTTATTAATCTCAGAGAACCAACTTTTGGATATTTCATGGATTTTACCTTTTCTCCACGTCAGTGTGTTCTGGTGTCCTTCCATGTTAATACATATGGATCTACCTCATTTTTTAAATTGCCATAGTATTCCATATTTTGAAGGTGGCAAGATTTATTTACTCATAAGCATTCTTATTCATTTCTTTCTTTCTTTTTGCTATTAGAATACTGAAGCAAACACTCTTCTAGTGCTTCTATGTGCACATAAGTCAAGACCCTCAGAAGTTAAATACTAGGCCACAGGGCACACTAGTTTTACAGTTTAAATAGTTTTCCAAATAGCTGTACCAATCTGCACCAACTAGGTAGAAACATTCCTCAACGATCCAGGTCTGTGCCAATATTTAGCAATCTTAGCCTTTTTCATTAATATAGTCATGACTTGAATTTGCATTTCACAGATAACTTATGAATCTGAGGATCTTGTAGTTTATGCTTGAGAGTTTTCTCCTCTGCGAAGGATTTTGTTAACCTACTTTCCATTTTGTTTTTATTCATTGTTTTAAAAATTGAAGATATAAAACCTTTGTTTCTTAAAATGTTCAAAATAGATTTCCTAGTCTGTTCTATAGTTTGCACTTATTCTACCTCTTTTCACAGAGATGTTTTAAATTTTGAGGTGGTTAAATTAATCACTCTTTTCTTTTACGGCAGGGTTGGCCCACAAGTCATTCTTTGTGTCTTTTAAAGAAGCTCTTTTATCTGGTTCTTCAAGTTCAATTAACACACGTTGATTAGTCTCTTATCTCTGGAAGACAGCTCTACCAGTAAGTTCTAGAATCCAGCCCCTGAGAGACCATTCTCCACTTCCTCCTTTCTCCACTGCCCCAGCCCGCGGGGCTAGTTCAGCAGGGACCTAGGGTAGGGGGCAAGAGAGTGAAAGAGAAAAGAGACACCAAGAAGTGAGAGCAAGACAGGATTCTGATCAAGCTCTAAAAACTTTATTTTTTAACAGATATTTAAATGCTCGCGGGTGAGTTAGGGTGGGGGGTTTCTGACAACAGGTGTGATGTTTTTAGTGTCTGGAAGCAAGTTCCTGGAGCCAAGGGTAACAATGCCCTACCCGCCCATAAATACTTTCCAGCTGTGATAATCCTGATAATCCGGCTGTGAATATTCCTGATAAGCATTTTTTTTTTTTTTTAGGTTTTGGCTCCTGGCACTCCACTTAACTATGGTGGCGTTCTCACACCCTCATGTTTTAATCCAGACCAGCCA
>CAUYPK010110401.1:0-17219 GCA_963574355.1 Loris lydekkerianus | reverse complement strand
AGGTGTAGGTGTAGAAGCAGGTGTAAATGTATATGTAGGTGTAGGTGTAGAAGCAGGTGTAGGTGTAGAATCAGGTGCAGGTGTAGAAGCTGGTGTAAATGTATATGTAGGTGTAGGTGTAGAAGCAGGTGTAGATGTAGGTGTAGGTGTTGAAATCAGTGTAGGTGTAGCAGCAGGTGTAGGTGTAGAAGTAGATGAAGTGTAGCAGCAGGTGTAGCTGTAGGTGTGTGCCTGACAACAGTGACTTTCCCTCTGTGTTCGAGTAGTTCTGGTTTTCGGAGGTTCCAGCAGGGATGTTGGTCCTGGTGAAGAAGAGTGCAAGGCCAGCTAGTTAGGATCTTGAAAGCAGATCCTCCAACTTAGAAAAAAAAGATTTTAAAATACTCTGCTTTAAAATGTCAGTAGTAACATGAATTTTGGTGTGTAATATAACAACTCCCAAATGATTGATACAGATACTAATATTTTTGGAGGTTGAGGGCATTCTCATTTTAAGCCCAATTTGCCACACATGTGTAACTCACCGAGCCTGTTCTCTTGGTGATCATCTCCAGAGAAAACTTGGGAGTTAGCATCTGGATCACAGTGCTGTGATTTATTTTATTTCACTTTCATATACTCATTTGTTGCTGTGTGTTAGAAAACGTGGCAGCCCAGTGTCCCAGGTAAACTGCCTGTTGAAATTGTGGCTGTTCGCCACTTGTACTATCAAAATATGATCTAGGTACAAACAAAAATCTCTATTCAAAACCCAAGTTCATTGGGCCTCTCTAACTATGCGGTGTGTGGTTAAGAAAAAGACGGTAGGCATACATCTGCCATTTGCCTCGTTGTTTCAGATTTTCCCATCACACCGCGAGCAGTGATGCGCTTTTGCTTTTCAGACAGGTTGGAGTTTATGAACCATCATGCAAACCTAAGTAGTTGCTTGGCTGGAATGTAAGTGCCTTCATTCATGGGTTTCCCTGCTTTGCTCCCAAGAGCTTTTTAAAGCCCTTTTCATTCTTGCCCACTTTGTGCTTTCTGAACGTCAGCCCTGGTGCCTTAACATCACGTGGCTCCTAAGTGGGAAGTCAGCTCTGCTGCTGTGTCTTTAAAAATATGCGCATCTTTTGAGAAGAGAATAGAAAATTAATCCCTGGCTTAAATGGTCTCCATTCTCCCCAGTACTATTGGAGCATAATTAAATCATGATTTAATTCTTTCTATTAGGGAGATCTTATTCCTTTTTAACCAAGTTCTTAATGTATGGTCATAAAAGGTGAATTTAATCAGTGGACTCTTTCATTAGACTTTGAATTTTGTTTGCTATTAGGTAGGTAAATCTCATTTTGCTTCCCAGCCTTGGATGCAGACAACTTTCTGTCATTAACCTAGTTTTACATTAGGGGAACATTGTGCAAACTGGTTACTACCTGTGAGAAGCATTATTTAAGAGATCAGAGGTGAGATCTTAGAACATTAATATCACCTTGCTTGTTTGCAGGCCCTCGAACAGAAGAAACTAAAGAGCACATAATTTAAAAGCTGTTGTCTTTCATCTTAAATACCTGCTTTAATTATTTTTTTTAAAGAGGAAAGTCAGTGCTCCCATGAGTAGGACAGGTGACAAAGGCAGAGGCAGGTCACAGGCAGGTGACACAATAGACCATGTCCATTAGGAGGGGTAAAAAGAATTGCAAAAAGCAAGAAAGTACTTTTAGAAATTTACCAAATTTTCTTCTGCCCTAGGAAGGATGCTTCTGGCAAAACTAGAGTTTTATTGATTTCTTTTTTTTTTAATTTAACTTTACTTTTTTTATTTTTACATATACATGTGTTTATTAGGTTTCCATTTTTTTGCCTTCGCAAAATTAAAAAGGCTTAACATTTAATAACAATAAGTGTTTAAGATAAGGACTAGAAACAAAAACCTCGTAAAGAACCAACGAACATAAATACAGTTAGAAAAGGAATCAGACAACTGCTGCATCGAAATATTAAGCAATAATAATAATAATGATGCAAAGAAAGTAACATTCATGTTGTTAAATAAGAGTATGTCTATTATAGACTGCTTTGACTCTGAGGTTCAGTATGGAGTCATCAGTTCACTTTTTATTTTTTTTAAGTCTCAAAAAATAGACAGCTAATATTTATAAGTAAAAGTAAAAGATAATTTCAAAAAGCAGATCATGTCAAATCTTATAGACAATAGAAAAAGAAGAAATACTTCTTTGATTTATTTTCTTTAAGCTCTCACTGTGAGTAGAATGTTGGAGCATTAGGAATTGTCATCGAGTTCTGAATGTGACTGGAGGGCCCGGAGGAGGATCCTGAGGTTCTGGCTGGTGGTAGCATCACAGTGAGGAATGGAGGCCTTCCCCATTTCTGGAATGGTGGATTGTATTCAGCCATGCTGGAGGCACAGAATGGCGGGTGGATTGGTGTCCTGGCTTAGGTCCTCTGCTGTGTTCAGGTACTCGAGAGAGAGGACAGCAAGGAGGCTGCTGGTGTGAGCTGCTGGCTGAGTGTTGAACTTTCGGGTGATCAGATAGCCCATTCAATCTGCATGGTAATTCTGTTAAGGTTATTGTTGTTATCAGTATGATAAGGTGGTATGGACTTGAACTTTCAAATCAGGAAAAGAGGCCCGGAAAGATGACTTTGAAACCCAGGTGATAGACGTGCTCTAGATACGACTGACTTCTCTCTCACATAGCAGCTTGGTTCATCCAGACAGGGTTAGAAAGGGCAGCGTCCTGTGTTTGGGCATCTTCCTTTCTGGCTAGCTACTTCTTCTGGGGTTTGAACGAAAAGACAACTAGTCTGAGTCCTGCTGCCACTTACTGGGCGTGCCTTGGGTAAACTACTTAATCTCTCCAAATCTTAATTTCCTCATTTATAAACTGGAGACAGTGATCCAATAGAACCCATTTCTCTGAGCTGTGGAGAGCGCTGCAGGAGAAACTTGTAAGGTGTTGGAAAAGGCACCTGTGCCTGTGGTCTGCACTCTGTGGTTGTGCGCAAGTGAGACTATTAGAACTACTGTGAGAAAACACTCTGATCATTCATTTGGGGGAGTAAACATCCACTCTGTACTTAACTAGTTTCACCTTGGCTTATACCACTTTTTGTGATCTGGTTTCTTGTTTTACTCTAAAGGGCATCATTGTCAGTCACGTCCTCCTAAATGAGGATCTCTTCAAGCTGAACTTTGATTTCAAACATTAACCTTTTTGCATTTATGACTTTTCCTCCGTCACCATCCACTGACTGCCCCTGACCTCTGGCCTCACTTTTCTTTCTTCCTTTTTTTTTTTTTTTTTTTTTATGATCTGTCACCATGGGTAGAGTGCTATGGCATCATAGCTCACAGCAACCTCAAACTCTTGGGCTCAAGAGATCCTCCTGTCTTAGCGCCTCCTGAGTAGCTAGGGCTATAGGCATCCACCATGACACTAGGCTAGCTTTTAGTAGAGACAGGGTCTCGCTCTTGCTCGGGTTGGTCTTGAACTCCTGAACTTAAGCAGTCCACCTGCCTCACTTATAGGCATGAGCCACCATGCCCCGCCGGCCTTGGCCTCACTTTTCATCTCATTACCTTGTATTTGCCGGATGTTTGGCTTGGCCATGACTTGGTCCACGCAGTGTCTGCTGACCTCATGGCCCTGTTTGAGTTCAACCTCCTCCTCTGTAGCACCTTCCTGAGTCAACACCCAGTAGGGAGTTGCAACAGCCTGCTTAGTTCTCTGATTTCCCTTATACCTAATGTGAGATTTGCCAATCTCATGCTTTTTCGAAAGTCCCCACTGCTTTTCAAATAACAGCAGCACCTGGTGACTTCATTTTCATTTGTGCTAAATATTTAGGGTCACATTCATAATGGGGCTTTTTGGGAACCTGCTGTTATAAATAATTCCAACATTGACACAGGATGGGGAGTTAGTAATATTGGTAAAGCATGTTTATTTATTACTGGTGAGGGAAATGTGATCTATGAGATAGGTTCCACATTTAAAAAAACAATTCCCTTATTTATGTAAGCTCATCAATGAAGGTTAAAAAACACCAGTTAACTAAGGTTTACTGTTGGTGCTGTTTTTGAACAAATATTTTTCTCCAGATTTGAAGTGTATTATCGTGAATCAGCCTTTATGGTTGCAAAACCTTACATTAATAGTGTATAATTTCCAAATGAATCATACAATTACGCATTGCACTTGAATGTGCAAATTTTGTAGTACTTATAATCTGAAGGCTCATATTTTCCTGTTTATTTTAAAAATGTGAAGTCTCATTTGCATTCCATTTTATAGGTGTATTATGGACCTTATAATCTCTGCAAATCACATTCAGTATGGATAGTGCCCCCTTAGGGTACCTTAATTATATGCTGTAGGTCTTGAATTCTTTTATGTATTTTTTAGAAATCATTTCTCCTCTTTATTTTCCTTATGGGGTATCTTAAAATAGCACAAATGTTGCTCTGGAACTTCATGTTATAGATGCCAGTCTTCTGAAAGTGTTTCCAGAGTTTTTTTTCCTGTTATGACCTTTAGAACATTAATTATTAATTTAGAGTTCTGTAACCCATGGATGATTTTGTTTCAGTATATGTCTGAGTATATGTACCTACATACTTACTTGCTTGAATATATACATACATGCTTGCGTGCGTATATGTGCACTGATAGTAGATTTGAAAAATGGTCGAGTTGCAGTTGTTTTGGTAGAGAGTCCCAGGCAGGTCAACGTCTGCTGGGATCCAGGTTGACCCTGCCCTTGACTCATCTTCCTTGTTTACGGGGTGTGTTACAGGTCTCTTCCCTGGGCTGACAGGGCGGGTTTTCACTTTAATGGCCTGTACCATCAGCACTGAAGATGTTTTACACATGGTACATGTGATAGGTTGGGAAGTTAATTTAAAAATTTTATTTCCCATTAACTCCAACAGATGGTAAATGTTATTTATCTTACATTCACGTTGTAGAATTTTCTTAGATACCTTTGTCTAGTTGTAACTGATAGTTATTCCTAATTTACTTTTAAATTCACTATCCTACATAAACATGTATGGTTTTCTTCTTGGGAAAATCAGGAAAATGGCCAAAAGATCAATTTACTGTATTTTATCACTTGGTTGTACTGGACATCCTTTGAAATATGTGAACTCTTGGTTTTAACTTGAAAGTCTTGCTGTTAAAAAAAATTAATATCATAGGTTTTGTTATAATAATAGATGAACTTTAATAATTCTCTTGGCTTTTCTAGACTTGCAATCAAACTGTCAGTACTTTGTCTACTTTGGCAACTATGTGTTTTTTAAAAAGTGAAAGTATTTAACACTGCAGGTGTTAACCTTTTGCTTGATATCACAGTGAAAATATTGATACTTTAGTAAGACTTGGTAGCAGATCCTTAATCTTCATTGTAGTGCTGTGTGTCTGGTGAAAATGTTCTCCAGTTTGTATGAAAGCATGGAGTTGAAGATTCAAGAACAGGCAATATTTAAACAAAAAATACTGAAACAAGCCAATGCTGGGAAGAGACAGGTGTGTCAGATGCTCAATTATGGAGGAGGAAAATCTATCTTGCTATTTACTGAGATTACCAGTGCCTTTGCAAACATAAGACTAGATCTTTTTGTAAATAAGAAGAAAGATTTTATCATATGTCCTTGAAAACATGACCTCCTTATCAGCCTTGCAAGGCATGGAACCTGCTGTGTTGACCATTAAAGAACATTCTGCTGCCCTCCTGCTGGCAGGATCTTTGCGCCGCTCCTTCTGATCGGATACTGCATAATATTAAGTCACTTGTCTAGTTTGGAGTCACGATATTATTTAGGACATGATGTGACAGCACATTTAATTTTAAAGTATTTTTGAATATTTTAAACTTTATTTTTTTTATTGTTGGGGAATCATTGAGGGTACAGTGAGCTAGGTTACACTGCTTGTGTTCTGGATGAAGTCCCTCTATTAATAGTGTCTCACCCCCAGAGGTGCGTCACACCCCGTGGACCCCCCTCCCCTTCCTCATTACTTTCCTCTCTCCTCTACCTCATTCCCCCTTACCTTGCCATGGACTAGCATCAGTTGTCCTCAAATCAGAATTGAATACATTGGATTCTTGCTTCTCCATTCTTGTGATGCTTTACTAAGAAGAATGTATTTCAACTGCATCCAAATTAATACAAAAGATGTAAAGTCACCATCCTTTTTAGTGGTTGTATAGTATTCCATGATGTACACATACCACAGCTTGTTAATCCATCCCTGGGTTGGTGGGCATTTAGGCTTTTTCCACATTTTGGTGTTTGTAAATTGAGCTGCAATAAACAGTCTAGTGCAAATGTCCTTATGATAAAAGTTTTTTTGTTTTTTTTTTCCTTCTGAGTAGATGCCTAGTAATGGGATTGCAGGATCAAATGGGAGGTCTAGTTTGAGTTCTTTGAAGGTTCTCCATACTTCCTTCCAAAAGGTTTGTGTTAGTTTGCAGTCCCACCAGCAGTGTAAAAGTGTTCACTTCCCTCCACAGCCACACCAGCATCTGCTTTGAGACTTTGTGATGTGGGCTATTCTCACTGGGTTTGGTGATATCTCAGGGTGGTTTTGATTTGCATTTCTCTGATAAACTTTAACTATTTAAAATATTGTTATAGATAAGTAAACAATAAAAGTTAATAATAAATTGAACATGTATGAGCACACTGCAATTTAAGGAGCATTACCAACTTTCCTGTGATCATTTTTCTGATTGTCATTCCTACTTCCCAATTGATAGTCCCTGTCCTGATTTTTTTCTTCATTCTCTTGCTTTCCGATTTTATAAAAACCCACATATGTGTGTTAAGTTCTTGTTTCTGAACTTTGAAATGATTTCACATATTATACATGCCTTCTGTTGCAATGTGCTATTTTTACTTAACATTATGTTGCTTCCATTGATCCACATTGATGTTTGTAGCTATAGATCATTTACTTTCACAAGTATATTGTGTTCCATTTTTAAAATATGCAACAATTTATTTATGCAAACTACTATTGATGGTCATTAAATTGTTTTTCTTTGTTTGTTTTTGAGACAGAATATCACTCTGTTGCTCAGGCTAGAGTGCCATGTCCTCAGCCTTGTTCACAGCAACCTTGAACTCCTGCATTCAAGTGCTCCTCCTGTGTGAGCTCCTGAGCAGCTGGGACTTTAGGCGAGGGCCACAGCACCCAGCTAGTTTTTCTGTTTTTAGTAGGATGGGTGTCTTGCTTTGCTCAGGCTGGTCCCTGAGCTCAAGTAATCCTCCCGCCTCGGCTTCCCAGAGTGCTAGGATCACAGGTGTGAGCCATCACCCCTGACCCCTTAGATTGTTTCTTTTAAAAACAACAGTATGAACAATGTTGTCTATGTCTTCTGGCGTTCATGTGCAAGAATTTATCTAGGATTTGTGTCTGGAAGGGAAGTTCCTGGGCTGTAAGATATGGATGTGGTCTGCTTTACAAGATAATACCAAATCGTTTTCCAGAGTTTTTAAAGAAACATGTAAAATTCTTATATATGGAAAAAAATGTATGTTTTTTATGCTAACAAATATGCATCGTAAGATAATGCCAAATTGTTTCCCAGTGTATGCTTGTATCAGCTAAGAATTCTGGTTGTTTCACATCTTTTCCATAATTAGTATTCTCAGGTATTAATTTCTGCTTTTATGATGGGTTTAAAGCAAAATCTTGTGGTTTTCACTTCTGTTTTCCTGATTCCTAGTGAACTTTTCTTTTGGTTCTTGGTTATTTATCTTTCTTCTTCTGGAAATACTTCTTATTTACCGTATATACTCGAGTATAAGCCGAGTTTTTTCAGCACAAAATTTGTGCCGAGTTGGGCTTATACTCAAGTATATACGGTAATTCTTTTGTGGTCATTTTCCACTTTTTCTTCCTGTATTCTTGATGCCAGTTCTTTGTCAATGATACGTGCCAAAAATAACTGTTTTTCTCCAATTTCTGGATCATCTTTTCCGCTATCTTTCTGAAGTTCCTTGGTGAACAGGTGTTTTAAATTTTTACAGTAGGCGAATTTGTCTATTGTTTTTCTTTATAGTTAGGGCTTTTCTCTCATGGGTTTCTTTCTTTCCTCCAAGATCATAGGGATATTTTTAAATTTTTCTTTTTAAAACATCAAGGTTTTGCTTTCAGCCTTTAGGTTTTTAATACACAAAAAACTTTCATTTATGTATACTGTGTGGTGTGAGGTAGATCTCTAATACTGTTTTAAAAAAATATAAACTATTGTCCTTGTAGTATTGTTTGAATAGATTCTCTTTACCTATTACTGTCTTTTTTAATGTGTGTCCTTGAACTTAAATCTGCCTATTCCTGTGCCAATACCATCCTGCCCGAATTATAATAGCTATCATACTAAATGTGATACATTTTAGGGCAATGCTAGCTCTTCTTCAAGAGCATCCTGATTAGCGAGTTTTATCCCTGCCATATGGCTGGTGCCAGAGAAACAGAAATGGAACTGGGACCTCCACATTGCTTCTGTTTCTCTTCAGAAATATTTCAGCTCTTTAGAGATGTACTCTCAGAGCCTGCTGGACAAAAATTCATCAAATCTCCTATCTGCTGATAAGGCTAAGCCACATTGTGTTGAACTCAGTCTTTCTTATTATATTTTTTATAGGCAAGGTTGAAGATCTAGCGAGAAATTCAGAAGCTGGTATTAGATTCTACTTGTGATCCCTCCAGGATACTAGGAATACCTTCCTAAGTCCTTGGGATGGTCCTGCAGAAGCCGAGGGTGGGAGGGTGGGGGGAGGAGAAGGCACAGAAGAACTCACATTTATTGGCATCTGTGAATACCAACTACTCTACTAAACCCTTTACCTGCTTTATGTTATTTAACTTCCCAGTATCTCTGGAGGGATTCTTCTTGTCCTGTAGCTGAAGGCTGATGTGGGCTACACACCCCGTCCACCATCTATGTCCTTAGAGCACATTCTCCCAGTGTCACACTGGCCATGCCAGCAACAGTGTGGCTGATGGGACACGGGGACTAGCCTGCCGGGGCTGGGTGGAAGGGATAAGGCGAGCCCTCCAGGGAGTGGCCACCGTAACAGCCAGCAAGTGATGCCCCTGAGGAAGTGTCAGGCACCTGCTTGCCCGAGTCTGAGGAGCCTTGACCGCAGCCAGGATTCCCATTGTCCCTGTGGAGTTCTGTTCCACACTCGATTCTGCTTGGTTGACCAAGGAAAAGCAAAGAGACGGTCAGCATGCCGAGGGCAGAGCAAGCCTCAGGGTGGCATTTCAGGTCTGAGATGCAGCCAATGACAAGGCGTTGACTCTGGGCGTGTGGCAGATGGGTGGCCCGGCTTAGTCATTCCCTTGTCATCCACTTTTGCAGGGCAGCTCAGGATCCCCAGCAGGGAGGACTGGATGGGAGATAGTGGCTTGGGCAGTGGCCTGACGGGCAATGCTGCATTTTTGTCGTCAGGGCAGGAAACCAGGCTCTCGTGGGGCTGGCTGGTGGTTGGAAGAGGGCGAGCACAGCTCCGGAGAGGTTGACAAGGTGACGCCAAGCCGCCCACCCCAGCTCTCAGTTCTCGTTTGTTCTCTCCTCTCAGTGGTGGGCCTTGGCTGCTCCGTGCGGCCTGCATTTCACATAGTTCCAGTCTTTTGGGCCTTGATTTCTCTCTGGTAATGGACCGTCTGGCACCGTCGTTTCTTTCTTTCTTTTTTCTTTCTTTTTTTTTTTTTGGCTGGGGCTGGGTTTGAACCCTCTATCTCTGGCGTATAGGGCTGGTGCCCTACTCCTTTGAGCCACAGGCGCCGCCCAAGCACCTTCATTTCTGATATATAACTTGACTTTATGTCCCTTGGAAAATTTCCCTACTTTTGATATTTCAGTACAACTCCTGTTTTCCTATTTTCTGGACAGATCAGATAATAATAATTAAATAATAATAAAAATAATAAACATATATGTACATACATATGTATTACAATATTAAATATCAATATGTTAATATTATATTATATATATATATTATATTATATTAACATCAACATATTCATAATTATTATATAATTAGACTTAAGCATATAATTAAATATCAATATTAATTTTTATGTTTGCAGATTTATATTAATTAAATATGTTTAATTATATAATTATAATGATATTGTATTTATTATATAATGATGTGACCACAGGGTGACATTTGTGTACAATTGTGTACAATTTAAATAGTTGTACCTATGTAAATAAAATTATTATAATGTATTGGCTAATAATAGTAATAGTAATTGCTAACCCTCATTAAGAAGATTCAGCCTGTGCTCTAGGCATTAATTCATACATTCACATGCCTAATCCTCATGGTAGTCCAAGAGAGAGGTTCCAGTGATTATTCCCATTTGAAGGCACCAAAGGTTAAGTTCTTTAATCAAAGTCAAGCTGCTGGTGAGTGGTGGACCCAGGATTTGAATCCAGGCTGGGAGCTCCAGAGAGGGGCGTGGTCCGTACTGTCCATCAGGCACCAACCAGCAGATGTCACAGCTGCCCAGAGGGTGTCATGGGGGATGTTAGAGACGCTCTGTCGAGGCTGGGGACAGCAGGGACTCCTGAAGGTGTAGTTGGCTCTGATGTTCCTCTAGCAGTAAGAGACTAGGACCAAGGACACGAAATCAGCCAACCTAGCAACCTCAGTGCTGAATGGATGCAGCAGGTTCAGTGTGCAAAGGTGACAAAGCTGGATGACGGAGTTTTGATAGCGTTTAAAGAGAAGGATTAGTGATGATGAACTTTTTTAAAATCTATAATTCTTGTAACAGCTGATTTGTTATGTGGCGGTTAATCCAGAAGGCCTAGAGTCAGGATCTTGCCACCCAAAAGCAGTGACTCACCATGAGCAGAGCAAGTGTGCTAAAATGTACTGCAGTCTGGATGTAGGCTGCTATGGCATGGCAGAGAAAACATGGTCTTAAATCTATTTTCACATTACACAACATTTGGTACCTACAAAAGAATCCATATTGTGAGGTTTAAACAGAAAATGGAGCTTCCTGGGGCTTCTTCCTGATCCCATCCCCGTCTCCCTGTCCTCGCCTGCAGGTTGTCCCCAGCTTGCTCCTGCCTCATTCTGCTTCCCTCTATTTTTCTTAATATATTTCTAGATTTGCTTGCTTTTGAAATTTTATCAACCTGGTATCACATACTATATATATTCTTCGGTTATCTGATATTTCTAAGATCTACCCTTTCATATCTGTGGCTGTAGATTATTTATTTTCCCAGTGGTCAGTATGCTATTTCATTGTGTCGACATGCACAATTGACAAATATCAGATTTTCCTATTGTTGAAGTTTGGAGCCAGGTGGGCTTATTTGTGGGACCCACCAAGAAGGCCAGAAGACTTGAAAGGTAGGCAAAGGATTACTGGACGAAGAGGGTCTGGCTGCCTGTGACTGTCAGATGCAGAGACAGGGATGGGTGCACCAAACTTTGTCAGAAGACAGCCATTCTGGAGAACAGTGAGAGTAGCCTAAGACTATTCTATTCTTCCATTTCCAAAATCACAATTTTATATATGAAAGTTCAAAGTAAATATATGTTAATCTTTATCTTAAGCATAACTCATGACCCATAATAAACAATAATCAGTATAATCCATGACCCCAAACAACATTCCAATTCAAAAGGTAATTTTCTAAAGCAATCCTCCTCAGCTACTCAAGATGGGCATCTTTCCGGTGGGAGCTAAATCTTACAAAACACTAAGAATGGGAGACAGGAGGTGAAGGTCCCGTAGGACCCAAACAGACCAGACCGGCTGTGTCACGTCTGTCCCAGCTGGGCTGACTCCATCTTATTCTCACTCCATGAGCTGTCCAGGGGCCAGATGTTTAGGCATTTCAAGCTAGCATAGGAAGCACAGACTTTATTCTAAATCCAGTGCGACACCTTTAAGGAGTTCTTCATAGGGACCTGATAAAATTGACTTTGTTGTGATTTACTTTATATTTTCCCATTTATGTAAGGAAACAGCCATGAGAACAGGTAATTCTTGTGTAGCATGGTAACTGAAGACATGCGTCGGTCAGACAGACCACAGTCCAATTTGACGCACACTCCCTCTCTTTGCCAGCAGGTTCTTGACCTGAGCCATTTTGGATCAAGCATCATATAACCAGTTGTCTGTTGCAGGATTTACAGATTGTAACAAAGTTGTACGTCACCAGGAATCTTCCTCTTTTTCAAAATATATCATCCCAACTTCTTAACTATTTACATGGAGAACCCACTTTGCATTAATTTACAGTATTTATTAGTGGAATCCTTGGGCAAGCCCTTCATTAAGAATTTGGTGAAGTGGCTCAGCGTCTGTAGCTCAGTGAGTAGGGCGCCAGCCACATACACCGAGGCTGGTGGGTCTGAGCCCCAGCTCGGGTCTGCTCAACAACAATGACAACTGCAACAACAACAAAAATAGCTGGGCGTTGTGGTGGGTGCCTGTAGTCCCAGCTACTTGGGAGGCTGAGGAAAGAGAATTGCTTAAGTCCAAAGAGTTTGAGGTTGCTGTGAGCTGTGATGCTACGGGATTCTACCCAGGGTGACATAGTGAGACTCTGTCTAAAAAAAAAAAAAAAAAAAAAAAAAAAAATTGGTGGAAGGAATTGTGAAGTTTAGCCAAAATTAGAGCAAAAGGACTAGAACCAGGAGAGAGGATTTACCAGGAAATGGACTCAGTGTACAAAGAAGACAATGATCAGCAGGACCAAATGAAGCCCACAGGGTTTGAGAAATGCAGATAGTCCTTGGGATTCAGCAGGTGGGAGGCCATGGGTGACCTAAAGGGAAGATGCAGGTGTGGAGGTGCAGAGGACTTCATAAAGGAAAGTGCATTTAAATGTTAATGAGATATATTCAGCTCAGGAGAAAGAGAATTTCCAGGTAGTAAAGGTGAGGAATACGTATAGAAACAAGTTGTGGGTGACCCTTTGAAGGTAAGCTTAGAAAGAAAGTAAAATGTCACAGTGGAGATTTAGCCTAATCAAGAAACAGGGAGATGACTAGGTGACCTTCAGGAATGCTGACACAATGTTGTATCTCATCCTTTGTTCCACTTAGAGACTCACTTTTACTAAAATACCAGTGACAAGAGAAGACAGGCCTTTTCTCCGTAAATGAGGGCAGCTGATACTGGTCAGATTTTGCACGAATGCTTTGAGTTTATCTGATGAGTGAAGATACAACTTCAAGTTGCATCTGAATTCTGGACAAGTCAACATTGAGAGCTCTGAAACAGCAGCTGCTCGAGGGAAGGAAAGTCCAAACACTGTGAGATCTAGCCATTAATTTAATCAGGATTGATGACACAATCCTTTCCCCATAAGTTGAGGCTGTTGGAAGCCTCTGATCCATTGTCCCCTTCTGGGAGAACCTGACTTAGTGTTGATTGACGTGTAACCCTTGGTGGGGGTGTGCTGAGCGTCAGGGTTGCTGGGGTGAACTGGCCTGCCATGGCAGAGGAGGTGGCTCTGAGTGCCCCCAGCTTACATTATGAGCAAGACTTGGTGTGGCTGCAAAGGAGGACGTAGGTGGGGAGGAGCAGAGGACAGGGTAGGTGTGAGGAGGCAGCTACAGAGTGATTCATCTCACCGCTGTTTTGAGAGGACCCAGGTTCCTGATCTTTCTTCTAATTATAAGGCAAGAAGATGCTGACTCAGGTTTCTCTGCCCTACATGATGCAAGTTTTAAGTTTTCTGAAATTATGGGATATAATTTGCAAGCGAAGACTACTTTCCAGGAGCCATAAATAACCTTTATTAAAGCTTAATTTAATCAACATTTTTTTTTTTTTCCCCCAGGGACTTACATAATTTATTTTCTATGAAACAATAGGCACAGTTGCATGACTCCTAAGGTCCTTGGCAGGATAAATAGTCTTTGACAAAAGTAATGCTTATGTAGTCTGTTTTTATTTAAAAATTAGATAATGATGAACATTAGCTATTATTAAAATGCCACTTGGGGTACAAGGGTGACTTACAGATAATCTAGGAAGTCCACAGATTTGTGTTTGTGCATTGACGTTTATCATATGATAATATTTAAAGTTTTCCAGTGTGCTAAGTTTATTTGTAGTTTTTTATTTGTTTATTTTTTAGTTAAAAATACATAGAACTTTCTGAAGTCTCACTGAAAGTCCTACTAATTTCTTCTTTTGTTGTGTTGATCCTTTTGTTGTGTTAATCCTTACTGAAGAGGTCTTTACACTAAAAATACCTGAGCGTCTCTATTATACAGGAGTAGCTAACATCACATAATCGCAACACATGGGGTCTGAAATTAAGTTTGTGAACTTGCCACCTTATGTTGGATATAGGTGGAGGAGCACTGTATAAACAACTCGGTAAGACTTTATAACCTTGGTATATGAGTGTTTGTGTTGATGTGTGACGGTGTTTGGCTGAGTGATGTTCTCTATTATTGTTGTGTGCTGTAAGATGACAGCTGTAATGGCCATTCCAGAAAAAGAGTTTCAAAGTCCCTTTGAAGGATAGACTATGTGCTGGCATCAGTGCACAGCTTCCCAAGAGAGTCCTTGGAGGGTGATCGTAGTGAGGTAGGTAGTTTGCTAGGATGGGTTTGGGAACTTAATTTCCTAACCTTGGGTTCAGGTCTTGGCATGATTTTTTAGAATTGACCTTGGTCAGGTTTTGTGCCCCATGTATGTAAGACAGAGCTCACTGTCCTTCCTCATCATGCTACTTAACCTCATAGACTCTGCTTCCAGTATCTTCACCCCTGGTCTTTAGGTTGGTGCCCCTTGGGTTCAAGAGAAGTGTCTCTGGCTGCCTTTTGGTGCTCTTGTTGTTACTCAGATAACAAGCAGAAGCCTCTGGGTGCTTGTCATGTGCAGTGGGGATGCAAGTACGTGGAGGGTAAGATCTTGTTCCTCACAACATCCTGGTCTGATTGGTGCGTGGCTGTGTACACTCAGTGAGTGGCTTTGACCAGCGCCATAGACGTTCCCAGGGCTTGGTGTCTCTGGGACTGTAGACTTTTGGCGGTGCTGACAGTGAGGGAATCTCAAGCAAGTGGAAGCTGAAGCACAGATATTGGCTCTTCTTCTGTGGCATTGGTGTGCTGCCTGTCGGCCTGCAGCTTGGCAGTGTCTGGGCAGCTGTGCCACGCCAACTCCACGTGTGCCTGTTCACAGCACTCCTGTTCCCCTCCAGGCCACAGTCATCTTCATGCAAGTCTATCTCTGGGTCTCACATCTGTGATTTCTTCAGTTTTAGTGCTGGGACTCCAGGCCCTCGAGGGCCTGCAAGGTGGGAGCTGATTTCCCCCTGGAAACTCCAAGTGCCCTTGTGGCTAAATGCCACCATCTGCTTCATGAAAGATGAGAGCTCATCTTCCAGGGCTTTGTTGTTGGGAATTAAGAAAATGTTTTTTTCTCTCTTTCTTTTCTGTGTTCCATTCCCAGACATAATTATTCTCTGTGGCAAAGGCTTTCCACGAATGCAGGCAATGCATTTAGAACTGTTTTAACACAAGCACGGTGGTTACATGTGCCTCTTTTATAATGCACTTTTACATATGTAAAAACAAATACGAGGTCCTATGAGATCCGTAGTAGAAAAACAAGCAGTTCAGATTCCACCGTCAGTCTGTTGCAGGGACATCCAGTCAGTTTGACAAATACCCAGAGCCCAGTATTGAAGGGATTTGATTTTTCTGACTTTGAAAGTGCCAGTGATCCTGAGTTTGTGGCCAGATGCTCTGATTTACGTTTGTGTTTTTCCAACTTGATTACCAAGATTGAATGATGTGTTTGAGATGATTATTCTGGGTGTTTTTTCTAGTTAAATAACAGAAACAGAATGAGATTCATTTGCATGATAGGCCCCATTGCTGTCAGGTACATGGTGACCTTTCCCTCATGTCCCCAGATATCCCATCTTCTTGATTTACTGTTGAAAACAGAGAGAAAACATTTAGAAAATAATTATTTGCATCTCCCCATGGCTATGAGCATAGCCGAACACTGCAGTAAGTTTTCAGCATCTGGACGGAGTTGTGTCAAATGGCTGCAGAGCTAATACGCTGTGGAGGATGCAGCCAGCGTCTAGCAGCCTCCAGAGAGCCGGGCTTTGCTGGCCTCCAGCCTCCTTCCATTGCAGCATTGTGAGGAGGAGAAGCAGGCCGGAGAGCAGTGCCCAGTGCAGGGTCCTGTAGATGGAGGTCAGCATTGATGAAGATGCATCAGCTGTAAATCTCTTTCTCTAAAGGGGGGTTTCTAGCATTTATTTATACATTTATGTCAGAAAGGAAGGAGAGGTGTCAGGGGCTCCTCATCGTGGGTAGATATCATAGGCTGTCTGTAATACAAGTGGGACATTGACCTTGTGTGCTTTGATTTGGTTCTTTTTCTAAAATTCAGCCCTGTTATTTTTGTCTAGTCGTTTTTTGTTTAATTAAGAAAATGTGGGTCCAGTTTTAGTCTTCTACAAGTTGCCAGCCAATTCACCCAGCAACATTGGTTAAATAGGGAATCTTTCCTTCAGTTTATATTTTTTGATGGGCTTATCAAAGATCAAATGATGATAAGTGTCTGGGTTCATCTCTTGGTTCTCAATTTTGTTCCATACATCTACCTCTCTATTTTTGTGCCAGTGCCATGCTGTTTTGATCACTATAGATTTATAGTATAGTCTGAAGTCAGGTAGTGTGATTCCTCCTGATTTGTTTTTATTACTGAGTAATGTCTTGGCTAGTCAAGGTTTTTTCTGTTTGCATATAAAACAAAGTACTATTTTTTTCCAGATCTTTAAAGTATGATGGTAGTGCTTTGATAGAGATTGCATTAAATTTGTAAATTGCTTTGGGTAATATGAACATTTTAACAATGTTGATTCTTCCCAGCCATGAGCATTGTATGTTTTTCCATTTGTTAATATCTTCAGCTATTTCTTTTCTCAGAGTTTCATGGTGCTGGGAGAATTGGCTGGTGACTTGTAGAAGACTGAAACTGGATCCACACCTTTCACCATCAACAAGAATTCACTCTCATTGGATAAAAGATTTAAACTTAAGACATGAAACTATAAAGATTCTTGGAGAGAGTGCAGGAGAAACATTTGAAGAAATTGGCCTGGGAGAATACTTTATGAGGAGGACCCCCCCATCCTTAAGGGTGGAATTTAACTGTGTTAACTGTGTTTACATTGTT
>CAUYPK010110398.1:0-12502 GCA_963574355.1 Loris lydekkerianus | reverse complement strand
AGATGCCTCCTCATCTGGAAACTCATGCCCTTACATTCCGAGATGCCTCCTCATCTGGAAACTCATGCCCTTACATTCCGAGATGCCTCCTCATCTGGAAACTCATGCCCTTACATTCTGAGATGCTTTCTTGGATTATTTTATTGTTACTGCTAATTTCCCCCACATGATTTTTGTCTCTGTGACTCCTCTTGAGAGTGTTAGTCCTCAAGAATTAGTCATCCATTTAAAACATTGTTCTTTGTCTTATTTTTCATTGCTTTATTTGTCTTACAGCTTTATTTTCTGGGTGATGTGTTTACCTATATTTTCCTTCCTGTTCTCCCTTCCTAACGCCATGCACATATTATATCCTTTCCCTCTCTTTTTTAAGAATTTTTCTTGAGACAGAGTCTCATATTGTCCCCTTGGTGGTTATAGCTCACAGCAACTTCAAACTCTTGGGCTCCTGCCTCAGCCGCCCGAGTAGCTGGGACTGTAGTCACCCACCACAACACCCAGCTATTTTTTAGAGAGGAATTCTCTCTTACGTAGGCTGGTCTCAAACTCCTGAGCTAAAGCAATCTACCAGCCTTGTCCTCCCAGAGTGCTAGGATTAAAGGTATAAGCCACCACACTGGGCCACCTTTTTAAGAATTTCTTTCTTTCTCTCTCTCTCTTTTTTTTTTTTTTTTTTTTTGTAAGACAGAGTCTCAAGCTGTTGCCCTGGGTAGAGTGCTGTGGCATCACAACTCACAGCATCCTCCAACTCCTGGGCTTAAGCAATTCTCTTGCCTCAGCTTCCCAAGTAGCTGGGACTACAGGTGCCCATCATAATGCCCAGCTATTTTGTTTGTGGTTGCCCTTGATCGGCAGGCCCCGGCTGGATTTGAACCTGCCAGCTCCGGTGTATGTGGCTGGCACCTAGCTGCTCGAGCTATAGGCACCGAGCCCTTTTTAAGAATTTCTTAAGTTTTCATTTTGAAATAGATTCATAGGAACTTGCAAAGATAGTACAGAGGTCTTATGTACTCTTTACCCAGTTTCCCCTAGTAGATACATTTTATGTATTATAGTACAACATCAAAGCCAGAAAGTCAACGTAAGTACACTGTGTATATATAATTTTATCACTGTGGATTTGTGTAACTATTAATATTACCACAGTCTAGAATCTGAACTATGGGTGTCATTGCTGTCCTTATTTCTAAGAATTCTTTCTTATTCTTTGAAATTACCTTGTAGTTACTTTTTATACCCTACTGTTATAATTTTGTACATTATACCCTACTGTTACAATTTTTATACTTTTTATACCCTACTGTTATAATTTTGTTACATTGTCTTTCTCTGTCTCTGACAGGGAAGCATATGTGTCTTCCTTTTGCCTCCTGCAGGGGCTGTTTTTCCTCTGACTTCCTTCCTCTCACCCTCAGTTTTGGAAGCTTTTCTCAAATGTCTGTTGGTTCACATTTAAAAGTGGAGCACCCAAAAATTGATGGGAAGGACTTTGTATCAACTAATGTTTGTTAAGGGGCAGGCCTTGCTTTAGGGCGGTAGAAGGGTTACCAAACCATTTTATTACAAGAGTTTCAAATATCAGAATGTGTATTCTTTTTCTTGGCTTCTTCTGTTTCTGGAGAATAATCCTCTGGTTTCCTTTTAGGAAGTATCTGCTTCTTGAGTTCTTGTTGCTGACTGGGGAGAGAGATTTGAGAAAGAGAGGTAGTGAGATAGGGCCCATATTTCTTATTGGGTGGATTTTCACTTAGGAAAATCCTGTTTACTGTATCATACCCACTCCCTGAGCTGTACCCAGTGTCCTGGACAGAGAGCCCCCCCCGCTGGGATTCAGATCTCACTGGAGAGGCTGTGGCCTTCTCCATCGCTGTCTGGTGGCAGAGCAGTTCCCTGGGTTGCTCTGGCTGCCGTGGTCACAGCAAGCAAAAACACTGCTTTCAGGGTGAAGGAGCTGAGGCCAGTAGAGAGAACCACAGCAAGGACTGGTGAGCACCAAACAGCCTTTGGGGGATGAAGGTAGGCCAAGGCAGGTGACAAGCACACAGGGGAGATTGAGGCATTCACTGGAAGCCCCTGGCAGGATGGTGTGAGCCCTGGGATACACAGTGCCCATGTTGGGAGGGCTGGATCTGTGAACTCGCTGAATGGTTGTCTGCCCTGGGTTCACAGCTGGGGCAGAGCACCCTTGGGTATTCTCCATAGTCACTGGTACAGCCATGTGTTAGCAGGAAGAAAACACACAAGTACCGCAGTCCTGGAGACACCCTTTCCTCTTGTGGTTTCCCTCTTGCGCCCTCTACTGATAAAGCTTAACATTATGCTCACTGCAAAGAAGAACTATTACAAGAGCTCAGCCAGTTAGTGAAGAGTAGGTACTGTAGGGTGAATTTGAAGCTGAAAGGCATTAAATTGATAACTAGCATGGAGGAATAAAATACAATGCAAAGTACTAGTCTATTAATACAATTAATAAAATTGGGACTTTTCAAGTTCTTTAATTAATGAGACATGCCTTTACTAATTTTAGTTGTGCTATATTTCAGGTAGTACTTTGTATTTGGATTTCTTTTCTATGCTTAGAGGAAAATTCAAGAGGCAGTGTTAGAATAAAATGAGCTATTATATAAATGATATTTTAAAAATACATAAAAAGTGCTGGGCACGGTGGCTCACACCTATAATCCTAGCACTCTGGGAGACTGAGGACAGTGGATTGCTTGAGCTCAAGAGTTTAAGACTAGCCTGAGTAAGAGCAAGACCCCATCTCTACTAAATATAGAAAAACTATCCAGGTTTGGTGGCGAGTACCTGGTAGTCCCAGCTACTCTAGAGGCTAAGGCAAAAGGATCTCTTGAGGCCAAGAGTTTGAGGTTGCTGTGAGCTATAACGATGTCGTGACACTCCACCCAGGGTAACAGAGTGAGACTCTGATTAAAAAAATAACAAGAAAACATAAAAAGTAAAACACAAGTATTATTGAAAATGCATGTACATGTGTATAATTAGAAAATCAAAGCTGCACAGGCCAACAGTGGCACTAAGAGACCTACTTGGAAATATCTGCCTCTGGGAAATGCTGGCAGGGAGCTCTTGCTTTTACACCCCCTTTTTAGGATGGAGAAACACACCTAAAAATATGTCCTGGGTGTGAAGACTAGGTGGGAAAAGGCAGGTAACTTTTCTGCAAAGGAGGAATGTTTCTTCTTCAAGCCACTTGTGTTTTTAAAGCCAGAGCACAGTTAGCATCAGCTTTCTGACGGACAGGTGTCTTGGAGCCCCATCTCTCAGCACCTGGGTCTTACCCAGGATCTGGGCTTCCGTGGAGACTTGCTATGAGAAAGGGAAATGTGGAGAAACCAAGGTGATGTTCCTAGGGAATGGGAAAAATGCAGACTCTGTTTAGTCTGGAGTTGGACATAGACCTGACATTTGAGACACAAGAGGCATGAGCAACTGGGTAAAGCATTTGGAGTGAAATTCAGAGACCTGTCTCCTCCTGCCCTGCCACTTACTAGCTGGGTAACTTGGACAAGTCACATAATCTGTGTGGTCCTCTTTTGGCATCTGTAAAACACTCTAACTTTCCCTGGATATTTTTCAGGGTTGACAGGAGGATCAGATGAGAGAGTAAATGGTTACGGTACCTTAAAATTATGTTTAAAAGCTAAATGCAAACCGGGAGTAGTATAAGCCCTAGCTCAGAAATAACACAGTTTTGTGAGTTTCGTAAACAGCTAGTCGGTTTTGTTGAAATCTGAGAGGAAGAACCCAGAAATAATACTCAAGAGTTTTCTCAACCCCGAATTGTTTTCTTTTTGGATTTACATATTTTGTTCTCACTGTAAGAATTTTAACAGGCTGTAAACATTCAGCTGCAGGGGCAAATATGGAAATGTAAGGTCATGAACTTGTTAACATTTCTGGGTCCTGGAAGAAAATAAATTTCTCTTACCTGTTGGATGTGAGGTGTAAGATACATTAATGAGAGCAGGGTTCTGATAGTTTGGGTCTAGATATTTTATAAGAGATTCTGTAGAAGCTTAAGTGACAAAATAGAGGTATAAAACTTGTCCAGGATTTCGTATAATTGTGAGAGGAAAAAATGTTAGTAAATGATGTTGGCTCACAGTTGGGGGTTGTAAGACCTAAGCTTTGAAATTAAATAATCATGGTTGTAACCAATAAGATACAGCACAGCAAAAGTAACCACTGTGCATTTTAATAACAATTAAAAATAAGATGATATTTTTAGTTTTATAACATTTAAATAATTTCACAGACTGTGCAGTAGTCCTCGAGTTACTACAAAATATTCGGCATTACAGAATATTCATCTGCATCATAAATTTGGCCTAATAAGCTAGTATTTTCATTTTAGTAAATAATAAGATATTTACTTAATATTTTGGAAGACATTTATGGGAGAGATTTGAATGATCTCATCTTTCAAACAAAGCAAAACAGAACAGGACAAACAAAGCAGTCTTGGGATGTTTGAGCTGAGCCCTCTTTGTCCTTTCTAAATGTTGTGAAAAAGCTTCTGGAATCATACCGAGTGTGATTCAGACCCAGCTTTGCTGCTTATCAGCTGTGTGGCTCTGGGTAAATCACTTAACCCTTTTGAGCTTCACTCTCAGTAACATCTGACTCACGAGACTGTCCTGAGAATTAATGGAAACAGTCCCTTCCTGGGACAGCCCACTCAGCAGTCATTACATTCCCTTAATATGTTTCCTTGCCTGGAAGTTGGGCACCTCAGAGAACTGAAGAAGCAGTTTTGTTGACGTTGCTTCTGAAACCCAAGATTCATACGGATGTCCTTAGTGGAAAATCAGTTGAAGGATGCGTGAATCTGTTGCTGGACTCTTTTCTGTTCCTTTCATCTTCTCGTCCATTCTTATGTCAATACTAAACTGTCTCGATTACTGTAGCTTCATAGGAAGTCTTGAAACCAGCGGGACTTTGCCAACTTTCTTTTTCTTTTTCAAGGCATTGATTAGAAGTGGTGAAAGTAGACATCTTTGCCTTGTTCTTGATCTTAGGGGTAAAGTGTCCGTCATCTTTAAATATGTTAGCTGTGGGTTTTGTTTATAGTAAACTTTTTCTTTAGAACAGTTTTAGATTTACAGAGACATAGAGAAGATAGTACAGAGGGTTCCTATATACCCCATCTTCCCTTGCTGTTAATATCTTACATTTAGCATGGTGTACAATTAATGAACCGATGTCAGTATGTTATTATGAACCAAAATCCACAGTTTATTCAAATTTCCTTAGATGTTACCTAAATAGCCTTTTTTGTGTCCTGAGCTACATTATATTTAATATGATATACATTATATGGTCATGTCTCCTTAGGTTCCTCTCTGCGGTAGCAGTTTTCAGATCCTCCTTATTTCTGATGATTTTGACAGTTTCGAGGGATGCTGGGCAGGTGTTCAGTAGGGCGCTGGACAGCTAGAATTTGTCTGATGTTTTTCTTGTGATAACCCTACAGTTATGAGTTCTTTGGAGGGAAAGCACAAAGATGGAGTGCCGTTTTCACCAGGTCATGTCAAGAACACATACTATCAATATGATCTATGGCCAGTGTTGGCCTTGGTCATCATCCGAGGTAGCGTTTATCCTGCTTCTCTGCTGTGAAGTTACTCCTCCCTTCCCATTTCCTTCCTCTGCTCTTTGGAAGGAAGTCACGACGTGCAGCCTGCCTTTGAGCCAAGCCACCACCTTCCTACTGCAAGCGCAATGTCTACATCAACTACGTGAAATTCTGCACGGGAGATTCTTCTCCCCTGTGTATTAACTTATTCGATCACGTGTTTTTATCAGTATGGACTCAAGTATTTTGTACTTTGAGTTATAATGCAAAAGTATTTTGTTTTTTAGAATCTTCTCCCTTTGGCCATCGGGAACTCATTTTTCTTTCTTTCTTTCCTTTTTTTTTTTTTTAATAAACTACCTCCTTACTGTCTGACACAAGATACTGATCTTATGTATTTTCTTTCCCAGTCTATAATCAGTCATTTCTCCAAGGAGTCCTGCTTCTTTTTTTCTTTTCTTAAGCCTGCCGCATTGACAAAGCACGGAGTACACGTGTGTTTGCTAACCTGCGTACCTGTGGTATATGTAACCACCTTCACCTATACCGAGTGAAACATGAGTTTATACTGATGTCTCTAACCCATTACCGCATGGATTATTCTAGCCTCCTCCCCTGGCTTACCTATAAATTCCTTCTCTAACAGTGAGATTTTGGCTCCCGCCATCCACCATTTGTTTCCTTAATGGTTCCTGTCCAGTGTGTATGTATGATCGTATCAGATTCGTCAGCCTGTACCTCCACAGGAGATAACCTCATCGACCAGAATTCAGAGCTTTTGCTCAGTTCCTTTGGCCTTTAGTCTTCAGGTCGGCCCCTTTCTTTCCACCTCGTCAGTGATGTTTCCTACTTTTGGTGCCATTAGGGGCTCTGCTCCCAGTCTACATTCATTTCTGTAACACCCCTCCTCCTAAATTTTTTTTTAAAATTACGTGAATTAATGCTCACTCTTTGTTCTGTAAAGTTTTATGGGTTTTGACAAATACGTGTCACCTCTGTGCCATTACAGTATCATACGGAATATTTTATTTACACCTCACCTGTTCATCTTGTCCTCCTTCCTGCCAAACTCCTGGCAACCGCTGATGGTTTTACTTTCTGTAGTTTTGCCTTTGTCATATAGTTGGAACTATATAGTGTTTCGTAGCCTTTTTATGCATGTTGCTAAGAAGCACATGTTGGTTCTCTGTAAGTTATTTCATTCAGAGCTGAGCACATTATCATCAGCATTCCAGTCTTCTAAAATAATGGAGAGTGATTGTGTTTCCCCCTCCCCGTTCTTGTTACCTTTTTAGGCAAAGGCTCTAAGGTGGCTTTCATTTTTGTAAATAAACTTTTTCTTGAAGGGCTAGAAAAAGTGATGAGATCCTTACTGTAGATACAATAGGTTGTTTAATGCTTAATAAGACACTGTACGGAATGCTCAAAATCAGAGCTGACAGTGTCTTCTCTGAGCTCTGTGGAATTTTTTGTGATTTATTTTTAAATTTTATGTTTTTATACTCATAATAACATTTAAAAATAAATTAATATTAAAAATTAAAAGAGCATTGTGGATGGTCATCTGTGTTGTGCTGGACTATGCAATTCTAGTGCACGTTTGTGTTTGTGTGTATAGTTGTCTGGGGTCCCAGTGGTTCTCAGCTGATGAGAAAAGAAGTTGTGCCGAATACAGAGGATGCATTTGCTTTCAAGAGAAGACCAAAGCCTGTCATTCTGCACTGTGTGAAGGATGTTTCCACAGCTGGAATAAAGATGAGCAAGACAACCCCGAAGGCCCTATACCTTAGTCTGTACATGTTCGTGGTACACACAGCAATTCAGTATTCACGAAATAGACTTGGTCCACGGGACTGTTGTTAAGTAGAATTTTCAGTTTTGTAGTTTTTATGTGAACATTCATTTTTAGCACCATAGACAGCAATAAACATACAGGATGCATGTTTACATTTATTTTATATTAAGTTCAATCATTTAAGTACAGTCACTTATCAATATTGAGGGCTGTAGAATTTTTTTGAACTTTACAACTATATATACCTCAAGATTGGGAACGATGGCTCAGCACATGACAGTTTTTCTGTAAATGTTAGTAGTTATTCTGGTTTTAAATAATATGGGCTTTTTGTAATTCACTGTTCTGGGCTTGGGTGTCTTCCCATCCCACATTTTGGCCTGGATATAGTCCTACAAGTCAGGTATGCTGTTCTCTGCCTTCTCTTCCCTCCCACACCCAGAGCAGCTCTTAGCACAGTCGACAGCAGCTGCCCAGTCCCAGTCCAGTCCCCATGGCTTGTTCCGTACCCCTTTCCTGCAGTGCTGCCCTCCGTGACATAGAACTGCTCCATCACTCCAGCAAACCTCCTTGTATTTTCCTTTGCAGTCAGACCTCCCCCGCTCCTAACCTCTGGAAACCACCGGCTGATCTGTCCTCCGTCACTTAAAATTTTGTCTTTTGGATAATGTCATATAAACTGCATCATACATGTGAATATTTTTAGTATTCCATTTTGGTTTTTCGATTGTATTTTTTACTATATATTTTGCATAGATTGTTTTAGTGGTTACTAGGGATGATAGTATACATAAAATTTTGCAGTCTTCTCAGAATCAATGTTTTACCAGTTCAAATGGGGTATAGAAACCTTATCACCGGGGAGGTCCCTTTACCCTCCTCCCCTCACTGTGTTTACATGCATTGAAAACTGGATATTACAAGTTTTATTTTCACCTGTCCAACTTATGGTGAAGAAGTCATTTAGAGAACAGTGTATTATATTTATCCAGATATTGACCATTTCTGTTGCTCTTCTTCATTTCTTGTGTCCTGGGTTTCCAGTTAGTATCATTTCCCTTCTGCGTGAAGAACTTACTTGAGCATTTCTTTGAGAGTAGATCTGCTAACAACAAATTTTCCTACTAATTCTTCCTCTAAGAACATCTTTATTTCACCTTCATTCCTGAAAGATATTTTTGCTAGTTATAGATTTCTGTGCAGACAGCTCTTTTACTCCAGAATTTTACAAATATTGTGCTTCCATTAGAGTAGTAGGCTAGGAGACAGGGCTGAAATAGGACGAAAAGCTTGAATATTGGGTGCAGATGTTAAAATAAACAATCTTAAACAAAAGTTGCTGATGACTGCTGGCAAGAATTGTTTTAACCAGCTCGTCAGCTATCTCTGGTACCTTACATGAACTTTGGCTAGTTACAATGTTATTTGCATTGCAGTTTTAAAATTTCTCCACTTTTGAAATCACCATGATAGTTCCAAAACAACTATATAAAGTATGAAAATGGGAGGGAACCTAACTCTAGGAATTACTGCCCTAATTCTTAGTAAAAGCTAGTTCCTTGGGCTTGACTAAACCTCTTCCTCCCAATGCTACTGCTCTCTTCCCTAGGAGTGTACCTTTGCATTCGATAAAAGCTGTCACTTTCTTGGCTTATGTGGTACATTGTGAAATTCTTTTCCTGGTGAACACCAAGAATTTGGACAAACCTCTACTCAGAATTTTGTTGACACTTCCTCCTGGCCTCTGTGGTCTGTGATGAGAAATCCACCATCTTCCCCTATACATAATGTGTCATTTTTCTTTGCTGCTCCACACTCTTTTCCTTCCTTTCTGGGATTCCAGTGACATGAACGTTCGACTGTCTCCCACCATGCCATAGGTCTCTGAGATTCTGTTCGTTTTAATTTTTTCAGTTTCTTTTCTCCTTGTTATTTGGATTAGATATTTTCTATCAAGCTGTCTTTCCTCTGTCATCCTCATTCTACTCAGCCAGTCAATGCATTTTTAAATCGATTATTATGTTTTTTTCAGTTTTTTAAAAATCTGTACTTGGTTCGTCTATATATTTTGTTTCCTTGCTGAGACTTTCTATCTTTTCATTTGTTTCCAAAGTGCTCAGTTTTACTTGGAGTGTCTTTATCATGGCTACTTTAAAGTCTTTGTTAGATCATTCCAACAACCGTGCTTCTTAACACTGGCCTCTTTCTCGTGCAGCTTGAGATTTTCTGGTTCTTCGTACACTGAGTATTTTGGATTGCATCCTGGATGTTTTGATTTTTATGTTATGAGGCTTTGGCTCTTGTTTAAATCCTACAGGCTCTTGTTGATATTTTTTGTTTGTTTTAGCAGGCAGTTATCCTGGTTGGGTTCAGACCGTAGGTTCCAGCTAGGTTTCTGTGGGTGGTAGTCCCATTGTCAGTGAAATTTTCAGAGCCTTTGCAGTGCTCTTTGGATCTATCCCACAGGCACAGTAGCCAGTGGCCAGCCTGAGGACCAAGTGGTTTTCTGTCTATAGTTCAGTCCTCCATGTCTCTGTGTACTATTTAGGGTTGATCCATGCACACATACCTCCCAGGCGATTTCAGAAGTTCCTGAACAGCTTAAAGGGTTGCTTTCCTCAGCTGCTCCCTGTCCATGGTCTTCCTGGTACTTTTTGGTCTGTTGAGGCTCCCCACTTTTTTCTCCAGCCCCAAATCAGAGGCTTTAGTTATCCTACTCTGCCATACACTTCCCATCTATTTAATGATAACATTTCTTTTTTTTTTCCTTTCACGCAGTCTGAGTCTATGGTTGTTTTCTTTTTTCTCAGATTTTTTTTTTTTTTTTTTTTTTTTTTTTGAGACAGAGTCTCACTTTATCACCCTCGGTCAACTCGGTCAAGTGCAGTGGCATCACAGCTCACAGCAACCTCCAACTCCTGGGCTTAGGTGGTTCTCTTGCCTCAGCCTCCCGAGTATCTGGGACTATAGGCACCTGCCATAACACGGCTATTTTTTGTTGCAATTTGGCTGGGACTGGGCTTGAACCAACCACTCTCAGTTATATGAGGCCGGCGCCCTACCCACAGAGCCATAGACACTGCCCTTTTCTCGGATTTTTATTTTAGAAGTTTTTCCAAACCTACAGAAAAATTAACAGTACGTTTGTTCTTCCAGACATACCTGGTCCCCCTTCATCTAGAGTCGCCCGTTGTTAACACTTAATCACATCTCTCTTTCTTTGTTTTTCTCTCTCTCTCTCTGTGTGCATATGTGTGTAGGTACTTCATTAAAGTAAGGTGAAGGTGTCTCCTAAGTACTTAGCATGTATCTCTCAGGGACTAGATGTCTTCCTATACAACTTCAGTATCTCTAATATGTTCAAGAAACTTAACTTTGATGTGGATTCAAATCCCTGACCTCAACTGATGCACCAACCTTGTCCTCTGAACTTTATCGCCTTTTTTTTTTGGGGGGGGAGAGGGAGGAGATGCTCCAGCATTCAGTCAAAGATTATACAATGCGTTTAGTTGTTGCCTCTTTAATATCTTTTAATTTAAAACAGTTTCCCCGCTTTTCTTTTGCCATCATCATCTTAAAAGACTTCATGCCAATTACCTTGTAGGGTTTCTCGCAATCTGGAGTTGTCTGAGTGTGTTTCTTTGTGATTTAAGTTGAACATTTTTGGCTAACAGACCACATAAAGAGAGTCGTATATTACTATATGTTCCATTGCTTCTCATAAGGAGACCCCCAACAACAGTTTGACCCATCATAGTTGATGCTAAGTTTGCTCACTGTGTTAAGGTGAGCAAATTTCTTCATTGTAAAGGTACCATTCCCCTATGTAAGTAACTACGGGGTGAGTAATCCACGTAAGTAAGTAATCCACGGGGTGACACTTTCAGCTATAAATATACTGGTTCCAAATAACTCTGCAGCCAGTGGGGAAGGATCCTTCTCTGAATCAGTTTAGAACCGCGTTGGTAGTTCTGAATGGTATGAATCACTGACTTTTTATGGGTGACAAAGCTGTACAGAAAAGCATGCAAGTATTATATAAAAGAGTAGTGGTTACTTTGGGAGAAGTGGAAAGGGCTAGTGTCAGGAAGGGGGGGTGGGGGAGAGAGTGGCGGTAATGAGGTTTTTGCAGCCTCCTATATCATGAGCTAGATGATGATTAAGTGGGTGTTTATTCTGTGATAATTCATTGAACTATACATATATTTTTGTACTTTCCTGTATGAGTTATATTTCACAACAAAAAGGTTAAAGTTTTAGCATTAAGTTTTATGACAATATTATAGTTAGATTTACATTTAATAGGCTTATTGCTTACCATGATTTATATTTTATACTAATATACAGTGACTCAACCAATCTTGATTTCTTGTTTTTCCATTCATTTTCTTTTCCTGGAATGGTACTTCGGTGGTATACACACATACTTTGTTGGGGGAGGAATGTTATAATGTTATTTGTCTCTGAAATATTTTTCTGAAATAAAAGTGTATCTCCTGATGTATATAAAATAGATACATAGCTTTTTGCCACATCTACTGGGAGAATGAAGCCCATTCTCAGCAGTCAGACTGTCAGTATTCCAGAAAAGATCAACATCACTCTCAAGGGACATACAGTTATTGTAAAGGGTCCCAGAGGAGCCCTGTAGAGGGACTTCAGCCACATCAACGTGAAGCTCAGTCTCCTTGGAAAGAAAAAGAAGAGGCTCCATGTTGACAAATGGTGGAGAAAGAAAAAGGAGCTGGCAACTGGTCACTATATTTGTAGTCATGTGCAGAGCATGATTGAGGGTGTCACACCTGGCTTCCGTTACAAGATGAGGTCTGTGTGTGCTCCCTTCCCCATCAACATTGTCATCCAGGAGAACGGGTCTCTTGTTGAAATACGAAATTTCTTGGGTGAAAAATACATCTGCAGGGTTCAGACAAGGGCAGGCATTGCCTATTCAGTAGCTCAAGCCCAGAAAGATGAGTTAATCCTCGAAGGAAACGACAGTGAGCTTGTTTCACATTCCGTTGCTTTGATTCAGCCACAACAGTTAAAAGCAAGGATATCAGAAAATTTTTGGATGGTATTCATGTCTCTGAAAAAGGAATAGTTCAGCA
>CAUYPK010110393.1:0-10860 GCA_963574355.1 Loris lydekkerianus | reverse complement strand
TCTTTTCCCCACTGAATGTTTTTAATTGGCTTGTCAAAGATCAAATAATGGTAAGTAGCTGGATTCATCTCTTGGTTCTTTATTCTGTTCCAGACATCTACTACTGTTTTTGTGCCAGTACCATGCTGTTTTGATCACTATCGATTTATAGTACAGTCTCAAGTCTAGTAGCGTGATTCCTCCTGCTTTGTTTTTATTTCTGAGTAATGTTTTGGTTATTCAAGGTTTTTTCTGATTTCATATGATGTGGAGAAAAGGGCACACTTATACACTGCTGGTGGGAATGCACATTAATACTTTCCTTTTGGAAGGATATTTGGAGAATACTTAGAGATCTAAAAATAGACCTGCCATTAGATCCTATAATTCCTTTACTAGGTTTATACCCAGAAGACCAAAAATCACAATATAACAAAGACATCTGTACCAGAATATTTATTGCAGCCCAATTCATAATTGCTAAGTCATGGAAGAAGCCCAAGTGCCCATTGACCCATGAATGGACTAGCAAATTGTGCTACATGTATACCATGGAATATTATGCAGCCTTAAAGAAAGATGAAGATTTTACCTCTTTCATGTTTACGTGGATGGAGCTGGGACATATTCTTGTTAGCAAAGTATCTCAAGAATGAAAGAAAAAGTATCCAATGTACTCAGCCTACTATAAAGCTAAATAATAGCTTTCACATGAAGGCTATAACCCAACTACAGCACAAGAATATGGGGAAAGGACCAAGGGAGGGGAACAGAGGGGAAATGTCAGGGTGAAGGGAGGGTAATGGATGAGGCCACACCTATGGTGCATCTTAGAATGGGTACAGGTGAAACCTACTAAATGCAGAATACAAATGTCTACATACGATAATTAGGAAAATGCCATGAAGGCTACGTTGAACAGTTTGATGAGAATCTTTCAGATTGTATATGAAACCAGCACATTGTACCCCTTGATTGCACAAATGTACGCAGCTATGATTTAACAATAAAAAAAAAGGATGGTACTTACAAATGGCTTTCATATTCCATTTGAGAAATCAAGGAGAGAGAAAAAATAAATGTTTCAAATTCTCCCTATAAGTACATACATTGTTGAAAGCTACGAATAGCTCAAGAGACAGAAAATGTCTTTTGTGACTTCTGGAAAACAGAACACAGACAGGAACAGTAGTGTTTCAAACAACAACAACAAAAACCTAACAAATCAGCCCTATTCCATGTAACTGATTTCTGTTCTGTTTAAAGTTATATAAGCAATACTTATTGACATGTTAGCTTTCTAATTAAAGTTCTAGCAGTTTCCTTTTAGCCCAAAGGTATTTAATTCCCAAAGACATCAGAAATTTGAATTTGAGAGAATTTATCAGCCTCTCCTAATAATTCTTTTGAAGGACAAAGTTTGGACTCAGGCAGTTATACAAAATACTTTCGAGAGTTGATTTAAAATGATTACTGACAAACTACACTATAAAATATTGACAGGCCAATATGTTGTAATATGGGAAACTACATAATTATGTTTATATTTATAATGTTGGATATAAAAATAATCCACACAAAGTTAACCACTATTTCATATTTGACAATGTTCCCTATACTTTTTAACAAACCAATTAGGTCTAATATGTCTTTCTCAGATTTTCAGTGGTCTTGATATATCAAAAATACTAAATTTAGAGTTTTGATTTTGGAAGGTTTGTCAAATATCAAAGGCTTAACATATTTCTTTAAGTAAGATTACAAGCCAAAAGATTCTAAAGGAAATACATAGTCAACTGGATCCCATGTACATTTTTTCATAAATTCCCTTTTATGAGCTTTTTTTTAACCTGCACAGACAACCTACAAACATTCTAGACCTTCTGGATTGCCTTGACTATCACTTTCTTAAGTAAGCATTCTGTTTCAGGACAAAATTTACCACACAAGACCCTTTTCTTACACAATACCATTTTCCTTTCTGTCTAATGCCTCTCGCTGTCAAAAACCCATTTTCACAAAACAGGATCACAGTTTTCTATGAAGTTAATTATTCACTTGGCTAGACTGATAATTAAGAAGGTTTTATTTATTTGTAGAAACAGAGTCTTACTTTATCACCCTCAGCAGAGGGCCGTGGCATCACACAGCTCACCGCAACCTCCAACTCTTGGACTTATGTGATTCTTCTGCCTCAGCCTCCTGAGTAGCTGGGACTACAGGTGCCCACCATCACGCCTGGCTATTTTTTTATTGCAGTTCAGCTGGGGTTGGGTTTGAACCTACCACCCTTGGTATATGTGGTCAGCACCCTACTCACTGAGCCACAGGCACCACCCAATTAGAAAGTTTAAAAGGCAAAAATTTTATACTTTGACAAAGACTGAGTTTCCCAAACAATTTAAACAACGAAATTATTACATTTTACAAATGAGAGACATTTTATGAAACATAGCAAGATTTTCACACTCAGGGAAAGAAACAGAGAACCCCCTTAGACAGGGAACCCTCATTTTTTGGTTTAGGTGAGCTGAGAAACCAGACTTCTAGCTCTCGGCACAAAGATGCTGCACCTTGCAGGGCACACCCTATGATCTCTCGCAATATCATGAACGAAGCAGCCTGAAAAGTTTTGGATGGCTCCAGTCGGAGTAGGGAGCACACACTCTTGATCCCCTCCCTAGACAAAAACTGCAAAGACCTAATAACTTTGCCCAAGGGGAAGGATTGCATTCATTTACTTGTTAAATACTCATTCAGCTTGTAAAGGTGTGTTTTCCATTTACCAAGCCCGGCCAAAATACTCCTAGGGCCAATTATTTGCCCCAAGACCAAGGATCCATGCAGAAGACCTCTGACTTGGGCCTCTCCCTCTGGCTCTCTCCATTTCCTCTGCATGTCCCTTCATCCAACAAAATCTCATTTTATCTGTGCCTTGTGGGCTAATTCTTAAATTCCCAAGATCAAGGACTCACTGAAGAAAGAAATTCCAGTAACAAAACCACAACACAGTCATCCTTTCTGATATCTTTTCATTTCTCTCTAAGTCTTACATGGCCACATGACTGCCAAGGACTAGACCTGTGTCTGAGATGGAAAGTAGAAAACCTAAAACTTCCAGTTTCTCTGAGAATAGCCAGGGGATGAAGTTGGAGCAGAACAAATGGGGTCACTAACACAATCATTTCACCCTGTGAAGAAGGGGCGCTAAACCCCATGTACTGTTACCCATCTCCATCAGTCTCCAAGCACTCACGTGTATACAATTTTAGTTTTTTTTCTAACCTGGGCATCCTCGATTTCCCACTGGAACTGCCACTTAGCCATAGGAGAACAAACTTTCACTCCCTTCGGCTCTGTGAGGGGAGGTCCAACCCCACCCTTGGAGTTCATCCCAGTCACACCACGTCCACATACGACTATACACCTCTCACCAGGCCTGCCTGCCATCTAATGCCGCACAGGTTGATCGTACCCCAGTTTCTCCTCAAATGGTGGGCACTCCAGGTCTATCCTACCTTGCCTTAGACATCTCCCAGTGCAGGTATCAATTCCTGCATACCAGTTCCTCCCATTGTTTGACTTCTTGAAGACCTGCCCAAGGGTCCTCTCTGCCCAGTCCAGGCATCCACACAGGGAGGCCCAATGGGGAGAAAGAGCACCCAAACACCATATTTATAAGAGGAAAGGCTTTATTTCAACTCGCAGAGGGAGGCTTAGAAGAATTCAAAATGGCCATGCTCCCCGATTTGTTCTGTCTTATCCTTTTCATTTCCAGTCAAAAATATTCTGCCCATGGGTTTCTTTCTCATTGATCAGTTTGAATCAAACTGGAGAAGCTATTCCTGCCCCCACAGGACTATAGGATTTTGCAGAAGCAGAAATTTTTGGTTCCCAGAAAGTTAAGGTTCTGTAAATTCCTAAGACCTGAGTCACATGGGGAGGACCTCACAAGTGTATCCTTTGGGTCTCCTTAAGAAGATCTCTATTCTCCTAGACCTCACCCTTCCTGGTATCCTCTCTCAGAACAGCACATTACATGCTGTCCCAAATGATGACGGTACAAAGGTTCCCCTGCCAATTTTCAGACACCATTTTTGAGTAGTTATAGTCTGTGGTGTGCCAAAATTTGCCACTACAGTCACCATACACAGGGGGAAAAAAATTGTAGGTATATGTACTATTTTTTTTTTCCAATTAAATTTACTTTATTTGACTTGGGTGCAGGTGGGGTAGGATTTCCAAATGGGAAGAAATCTGCATGTGGGTAATGGTGAAGGGAAGAGGTTGAAGGTCAGAAAGTTGGGGGGTTGGGACATTCCCTTTCCTGGGAATCTGTAGTAAGGGTGGGGGTTGGCTGATTTACCTTTCCCTGATGGGACATCCCTGGGGTAGGGTAGAAGGTTGAGCCATTCACTTTTTGGGAGGGGGGGGCTCTCCAAAAGTGAGACTTGGGTAGAGTGCCATGGCTTCACATCTCACAGCAATTTTAAACTTTTGGACTCAAGCGATTCTCTTCCCTCAGCCTCCCAAGTAGCTGGGATGTCAGGCGCCTGCCACAACACAAGACTATTGTTTAGAGATGGGGTCTCGCTCTGGCTCAGGCCGGTCTCCAACCTGTGAGCTTAGTCAATCTACCCACCTTAGCCTCTGAAGTGCTGGGATTACAGTTGTGAGCCACTGCACCCGGCTATACCTACTTTTATTCACAACAAAATTTACAAAATATTTACAAATTATTCTCTATGTGTTGCCATTTCTTTTTAAAATTTTGTAATCAATATTTGTGAAGGTATATTTAGCTACAATTTTTAATTTTCCTTGTGTATGGTGAAGTTGGGGGACAACTTGTAAATTTTTACAAACTAATTACATAGGGCAGCAATCAGGCATTGACCTTCTAGTCTCGGGATAAGTTTTAGGTCTGAAGATATCAGGATAATTGAAAAAGATCAGAGGGCTCGTATTCCCATTTTTATAGCAGAAATTGCTCGCAGGGGAGGGCACTGGAGGCCAAGAAATTATCTTGTCTTTCAATTATCCTGATATCTTCAGACCTAAAACTGATCCCGAGACTAGAAGCCCAGAAGCTGATCCTGATGACAAATATGAATTGAGTGCACCTGAAAACGTCCTCATTCTCATTTTTCTGTTCCTCTAATTCTCAGCAATGTACGCAGGCCACTAGCTGCATCCCCATGTGTGCAATACCTAAATCTGCAGGTCTAAATTCTGAGTCCAGGTCCTTCCTCAGACACTGCTGCCTTCTTTGACCACTGGAGACTTTAAAGGGTCAGTAAACTATGTCCTGTTTCAAGATTGTGATTCGTGGTCTTCCTTGAACCACAGTTATTTGTTTTGTTAGAAAGTGTTGGGCAGAACGGACTCTGTGGGGTGTTTGCTTTGTCTAGCTGAGTGCTGCTTTAGTACAGAAAAAGTTAACAGCAGCAATAAGGGGAATTGTTAAAGAAGCCACTTTTTAGACTCAGTCAAAACCTGCAAATTTTTAACCAAACTTAAGATTGACTATTCCCTCCTGAAAAGTCAAAGTCCCAATGCAAGAATTAGTGGAAGAACAAGCAGTTTATTCAAGAGCAACGTGAGGAGATGGCTGACTAATGTTGCAAAGAGCACCTCATGTTCCTGGGGTGACCAGAAGGTAGTGAAAGGGGAAAGGAGCTTGGGAAACTGTGTGGAAGCTTTCTATGTGTAGAAATGTCTCACTCAAATGGTTTCTTGCATCAGCTACACCAAAACAGAAATGAGGTTTAACTGCTCACTATTTTTCTTCATGAGGAATTGTGCGATTTTGATACTATAGTGAATGGCTCAAAACCCTTTCTGAAATTTTCTCTATTATGAGGTAGAGTCTCACTTTGTTAGCCTCCATAGAGTGCTGTGGCATCACCACTCACAGCCACCTCAAACTCCTGGGCTCAAGCCATCGTCTTGCCTCGTCCTTGCAAGTAGCTGAGACTACAGACACCTGCCATAATGCCCAGTAATTACAGAGACAGGGTCTCACTGTTGCTCAGGCTGGTCTGGTACTCCTGATCTCAGACAAGCCACCTGCTTTGGGCCTATAAGAGTGCTGGAACTACAGGCTTGAATCATCTGGCTGGCCTTTCTGAAATTTTTTTTTTTTTTTTTTTTTTTTGAGACTGAGTCTTACTGGGTTGCCTTTGGTAGAGTACTATGACATCACAACTCACAGCAACCTCAGACTCCTGTGCTTAAGCAATTCTCTTGCCTCAGTCTCCCAAGTAACTGGGACTACTGGCATCCACCACAGTGCCTGGCTATTTTTTGGGTGTAATTGTCATTGTTTGGTGGGCCAGGGCTGGATTCAAACCCACCAGCTCCGGTGTATGTGGCTGGCTGTGCCCTAGCCACTTGAAATATAGGTGCTAAGCCCCTTTCTAAAATTCTTAAGGAAGGACATAAATAGGCATTGTGAAATAAAACTGATTATTTGCTTGAAGATAGAGTAACTGCTGCTAGTAGTGAATCAAATACTTAGAGGGGGCATACTGAGAAATACCTTGTATGCATACTAAAGCCTGAGAGGTGATGCTTAGCTAAGTGTTTCTCAGCCCAGGTTTTCAGGAAGGATTCCGTGGCCAGTTTAAAGAAGTACCATCATCTGTGATTCTGCCTGCCAACAGATTCTTTTAGTGTGGCTGGTGTCATCCATGTTGCCCCCTGTGATGCTAAGGGAAGGCCAATGTCAAGCATGAGGGTTTCCAGATGCATTTAAGACAGTTGAGTTTTTTTTTTCCCCAGAAAAAGGTCAGAGGGCCCATATTCCTATTTCCATAGCAGAAATTGCTGGTAGGGGAGGGCACTGGAGGCCAAGAAATTAGAAACTCACACTTTGGTCATTATGTGGAACCTTCTTCTTCCTGACTCTCTCTTGATAAAGAATAGGAAAGGGTTAAATTTTTTCTGTACTTTGAGGTCCCTGTGCCTGTGGATGGGGTGGTAGCAGGTGAAGAGTTTGTGCTGATGCCTTTAAAGGCATACTGTCAAGGTGCAGGAATAATGTGTCCAGATAGTCTCACCTGAGAAGGAAATTAAGAGAAGCAGGAGAAAGAGAAAGAAGTGATTGCCTCTCGGGTAACTGAGTCCAAGGCCCAGGGCTGTGCCCACCTTTTCTCCTGCAATATCATGTTCTGTGATGTTCCTGCTGAATGAATTTGTTTTAAATATTCTTTTCCCCTTCTCTTTTAATAGTCATGAAGCTCCTTCTCTACATATGGCAGTCTTCTTTCCAGTCTCTCTCCACCCAGGCTCCCCATATGACTTAAAAAATTCTCCCTTTAAGTTTGTTTTTTGAAATAGTGAAAATGTTCCATTTCTCTCTGCTGAAAATGGAAAAATGTGGATGCCCAAGATTTTCATTGTGGATGAGGTTGGGTCACTGGATAGTAACAAAGAAGAGGAATATGTACTGTTTAGCTTCCAACGAGAAGCTCCATCACTTCTATAGAATGACATCCATGCACTTTTATAGAAGATGGCATTAACTGCCTAGAGTAATTCAAAGTTCTCAAGAATAGAATAATTAGAAAAGAGCTGCTTTCAGGGATGGTAAAGAAAAGCTATCTAAAGACACGATTAGAGATTAGAAGACATACCAGATACTTGTAACTGGAACTTTGCCAAAACTGGGTTCTTCTCAACTAGTTTTTGTCAGATTATGATTGACTTTTTCTGGCCAGTACTATCACAGCAGAGATTTTTGGGTTTGCACTTGTGAATCAGCACCTGATTCTAATTTGTGCTGTTACAGTTGATGTTAATTTTATTCACTCAATTACGGTGCTCTTGGATACATATTCCACTGTATGGTTCAGTATTATCTTCTGAATTGTTAATAAGTACTTGGGGGAGATTATCAACTAATGTGCACAAACCAAAACATTTATTGAGGAAGCACCCCTTCTTAGATACTCTTCTATATACCTTTCTTACAAAAGTAAAGGTTGTCATCTTTGTTTATCAGTTCAGGAATCAACCGGGGTAAATTCAGTGCTTGCAGTTCACTGCATGTTTGAGAGTGTAATCTTGAGACTGAAGAATTGTCATTCCTCTTAAGCTGGTTGGAAATTTAGAAATGGAATCTTCACCTCGTATCATCTGAATAAAACTAACAAGGTGCATTTTTTCAAGATCTTCAATTCTTTCTTTTACACATTAAAACGTTAGAGCTACCATTTTTTATTTATTTATATATTTTTAGAGACAGTCTCACTCAGTAGAGTGGTGTGGCATGAGCTCATAGCAACCTCCAACTCCTGGAGTTAGGCGATTCTCTTGGCTCAGCCTCCTGAGTAGCTGGGACTATAGACACCAGCCACAATGCCTGTTTTTTTTTTTTTTTTTTTTTTTTTTTTGTTGTTGTTGTTGTTATTGCAGTTTGGCTGGGACTGGGGCCGGGTTCGAACTCTTCAACCTCAATATATGGAGCTGACACCCTACCTACTGAGCCATAGGCACCACCCTAAAGTTATCATTTATCTCACCATGACATTGTCATATAGAAAACATATACAGATTATAATGTATGATGTAAACAAGGCAGAAAATTCTACAGGCTGGCATCGGTGGCATTTTGTTTCTACTGTGTAGGCCAAAAATGAACAATCTGTCACTGGTTTTGTGGATGCCATTCCATTTCCTTTCTTCAGTGTTAGGTAACACATGAGGGAATATTGCTGTTCTATAGTTGTTAGGTAATTGCACTCACTTATGTGAGTCAGCAAGGGTTCTCTTCACTCATTTAACTAAAAGTAAAATTCAGTCTCCTCATGACTTCTTGATAAATATGTTTGTTTTTCAGAGAGTGTTGACATTCAAGGACGTGTCTATTGAATTCTCTATGGATGAGTGGGCCTGCCTGAACGTGTCTATTGAATTCTCTATGGATGAGTGGGCCTGCCTGAACCCTGCTCAGCAGCATTTATATCGGGATGTCATGTTAGAGACCTACAGAAACCTGGTCTTCCTGGGTGAGGACAACTTAAATATAGTTTGGGGCTACACTAAACAATTCACATTGTCTCTTTGTAGAAGGTTTTTTTTGTTTGTTTGTTTGTTTGTTTGTTTTGAGACAGTCTCAAGCTGTCACAATGGGTAGAGTGCTGTGGCATCACAGTTCACAGTAACCTCCAACTGTTGAGCTTAAACGATTCTCTTGCTTCAGCCTTCCAAGTAGCTGGGACTACAGGCAACCACCACAACAGTGGGCAATTTATTTTTGGGGGGGAGAGGGTTGTAGTTGTCATCATTGTTGTTTGGCAGGCCCAGGCAGGATTCGAACATGCCAGCTTCTGTGTATGTGGCTGGCACCCCAGTCGCTTGAGCTATAGGCACCAAGCCTATAGAAGGTTTTTACTCAGTTTCTTAGGTGACTGCATGAGTATCAGGTTCTTGTTTCTGGGGAAAACTTTAGAATATCTTGGTATAGAAATGAAAACATTGGAGTTGTTTTATTTTGGCATTAATCTTACCCTTTTTTGAGCTGATTTATATCCTTCACTAGATTAATGGAAATTTCAGAAATTTCATGGCCTAGATTATTACTCATACCTTTGAGTCTGATTTCTAGCACCAAATTTTATGTCAGTAGTTTTTGGTAGTGGAGGAGTTAGGAATGTTCCAACTTTAAATAATTTTTAAAGATTCTGAGGTTTCTGCAAGGAACATCTATGTGGGGTTATTATTTCAGGATCTTATAAAATGTCCTTTTCTCTCCTTCAGCAAGGCATAGATTGCCAATTGAAGAATCCCACTTTTTTTTTTTTCTAATAAAACAGGGCTTGCTGTCTATAAGCCAGACCTCATCACCTGTCTGGAGCAAAGCAAAGAACCCTGGAAGGTGAAGACACAGCCGATACTACTCAAGTACCCAGGTAGGTTGGAGTGAATGAAGCAGGTAACACTGGTCAGAGGTCCAAGTTTCATAAGGAAACCACACAATACAGTGTGATTAGGGAAGCTCAGCTTAATTGGAAATGATTTCAGAGACACCTGGGTTTCTTTCCCTTATTTTTACATAAGGCCATCTGTCTTCTGGCTTTTATTATTTTTTAATTTTCATTTTCTTATTGATACAGAATAATGTATCAATTCTTTTTTTTTAATTTTTTTTTATTTTCCTGAGTCTTTTTATTATTCTGGAGAACCTTAAAACACTATTTCCAGCAGGACAAGTGCAGATCATGAAAGGCCAGAAAAGTTCATTACAGTCAAGAACTGGGCTCATAATAAGCTCAAACAATTAGGAAAAAAAAAGAATTTGCTTTAGTGAGAAATTCTATAATCAAACATTTCCATGTAGTTCAGTCTTTCTACAATTCCAGAATCACAAATAACTTGAAGTCAGTAAATATATTAGAAATTCAAGTGATTATATATTAGTGATATAATAGTACAAGATAACAATGAGTTATCTATCTATCTAATTATTGCTCTGCTTTATAAGCTTCGGATTATACTATTTTTAGAAATTAAAATAATGAAGTGAGTAATTCTTAATTCTGTTTTGATATTTACAAAACAAAAATGTTCATTGTTGGTATTTAAGAGATTCTATTAAATATTGATTGGCACTTTAAGTGCTTTGTGGAGTGACAAAGTTTTAAACTTTGTAGATAATTTTACCCTCCCAAAATAAGGAAGATGCTTTTTATTTATATAATCTTGATGCTATCAATTCATGAATATATTTTTTAATAATGAAGACAGAAGATTAAATAGATAGATAAATAGGTAGTTCTATAGTTAGGTAGGTGAATGGCAGCCTGACTGGACTGATGGGGATGAATAAATAATTTATATCAACAGAAAACTTCACACAAATGAGATCATAGTCCTAAC